>JAUTBQ010168276.1:0-11986 GCA_032361185.1 Lepetodrilus ovalis | reverse complement strand
TGGGCCTCTCGGCTATTGACACGAATGGCTTTCAGTCCATCACTCAGTACGTTGTGCAACAAGTATTTTACTAGGGGAAAGACAATGAAAATACTTAAGATGATGGCGCTTGCTTTCCTGCTACAAAGTTCAGGGATGGCGACGGCAGAAATACTCACACCCGAGCGCTATATCGAGCTTGAAATAACGCTCCGCTCAATCACCCCCCCGCCAGGGCACCCGAATACCGTGACCGCTAAGTACTCAAGCACTCGGAGCACCACAAAAACCGTGACCGCTAAGCACTCAAGCACCCGGATCACCACAAAAACCGGCAGCTTTCAGGAATTCAATGCAGCCGGTCGTTTGCTAACAAGCCAAACAGAAGACGGCCTGGCAAAGAACTACGAGTACGATGACAATGGCAACATCACCAAAATATCCAGCGATAACCGTTTCCTGATATTAACTTACGACTCCACTGGCCGGGTCGCCAATATCCAGGATCATGCGGGCAGAACCTGGACATATACCTACGATGTCAACGGTAACCTTATCAATGTAACCGATCCATTAGGCGGCGTGCGCGAGTACGAGTACCAGCCTTACGCGGATCTTGTCGATGGTTTCACGTATTACCAGCTCACCAAAATAATCGATGCATCAGGCGTGGTGGACAGCGAGATTGTCTACAACAAACACCGCGTAAGCAGTTATACGGCCGGTTCAAACCAGTACTCATACCGTTACGATACCGATAATAAACGTGTCACCAAATCGGATCGCACCTCACGCGTGCGTGTCTATCAATACGATGACCACGGGCTAATCACCGCCACCACCGACCCGCTGAACAATACCGCAACAAAAACCTACGATGCCGAAGGCAACCTGACCCACTACACGGACAAACTGGGAAATACCTGGAGTTCAACCTACACAACAGGAAACCGCCTGCTCTCGACGACATCGCCCCTGGGGCGCACCAGTACGCTCGAATATAAAGGTGACAGTCAAATGGGACGCGGCACCGCCACATTCGAATACAAGGGCGAAAACCCAAAGCCGGTTAAAATCATCTCAGCCGCAGGCCACGCCACCGCAATCACCTACGATGATAAATTCCACCCGATAGCCGTGACTGACCCGGCCGGCAACCAGGCCACCCTGAGTTACGACAGCAACGGAAACATCAGCAGCATCCGCGATGCCCAGGGTAGCCAGGCAAGCATCAGCTATAACGCCTCCAATCTGCCAGTAACGCACACCGATGCCAAAGGCCAGGTGACCCGCAGCAGCTACGACCCGCTTCAGCGGCTGATCTCAACGACAGACGCAGAAGGGCGTGTGACCACCTCTGAATACGATGAGCTTGATCGCTTAATCAAGACCACCGACCCGCTGGGACAGGTCAGCACCTGGAGCTATGACGCAGCGGGCAGGCTATTAACCTACACCGACCCAGCCGGCAATGTGACCACCTCCGAATACGATGACTTCGGGCGGCTGGCCAAAGAAATCCGGCCGGACGGGCGCTTTTCCCAATACAGCTATGACGATGCCAATCTGCTGACCTCCACCGCATTGTACGATGGTAAAACAGTCACCATTGGTTACGACGCGGCAGAGCGCGTCACCAGCAGCAGCATTGAAGGCGATACCCTTCAATACCGCTACAATGCGCGCGGTGACCTGACCCAGATCAGTAATACGGTCGCCACCATCATCCACCGCTACAATGCCGACGGAGACGAGATTCAGGAGGATCAGGCGGGCATCATACTGGATAAATCCTACAACGCCGATGCCTTGTTAAGTCAGCTCAACGTTCTGGGCCAGACGTTCGACTATCAACGTGACACGCGCAACCTGGTGACCCGGTTGGTGAACGGTTCGGAAGCCTTTGATCTGGCGTACGACAACAACGGCTTGCTCGCCTCGGTCAACATGCCCAATGGCACGCGTGAGGCAAGAACCTATGATGAAAACTACAACCTCACCCATCTATTAACCGGCTCCAACACACTGGATTATGGCTACGACAGCACCGACATCATCACCCAGAAAACACTCAATGGCAGCGTAACCCACTATGGCTATGATGCCCTTGAACGCCTGACCCAGGCCGGCAGTGATACCTACCCGTACGATAGCGCCGGGAACAACCTCAATAACGGCGCCCAATACGACCCCAAAACGAATCAGCTCACCGAAGACAACACCCACACCTACCGCTACGATGACTCAGGCAACCTGATACAAAAACAGAAAAAAGACGGCTCGCAAACCAAGAACTACACCTTTAACGGCCGTAACCAGCTCACCCGCGTTGAAACCCTTGACAATACCAACCAGGTGACTAAAACGCTGGAATTCTCCTACGACCCCTACGGCCGCCGTTTTAGCAAAACCACCGATGGCGACCTCAAGCGTTACGTGTATAACGGAGACAATATCCTCGCCATCCTCGATGCGGGAGGCAGCACGCGGTCCCTGTTCCATACCTTGGGCGTGGATAACCCCCTGTCGATTACAACAGACGGCAACCGCTACTACTACCACCGCGACCACCAAGGCTCAATCCTGGCGCTGTCCGATGCAGGCGGCAACGAGGTCGAAACCTATGCCTACGATGCCTATGGCGTCACCCGCAAAACCAGTAATGCAGACACCGGCAACCCCTTTGCCTACACCGGCCGGGAACTGGACGACGATGACTTGTATTACTACCGGGCAAGGTATTACGACCCACAGACACAGCGTTTTATCAGCCAGGATCCGATTGGGTTTGCGTCAGGGGATTATAATTTTTATCGGTATGTGTTGAATGATCCGGTGAACTTGACGGATCCTTCGGGTGAAGCCTTTTGGTTTGTTATATGGGGTGTTGGTAAGGTTGCCCTGGCTATTTACGATGCCTACGATACGGCTGATGTTATTCTAGACCCTTGTAAATCGGGTGCTGAAAAATGGGCCGCAGGTGGTTTGTGGGCGTTGGGTGCTATAGTACCGGGGGGGCGGTATCTTAAGGCCACAAGGAGTGCATTTAGTAAAGTAGCACCAGCAACAGCAAGACAATTACAGAAGAAATTTAAGCATGCTGGTGACTTTGGTATAACTGGAAATTACAATCCCGCAAATGCGCAAAAGTTCAATCAAGCTATTCAGAAGCACCTAAATGCACCTGGAACAAAGGAGATTTCAGGTACGTATAGAGGTAATCCAGCTACGTTCCATACAAATCCCAACTCTGGATTAACTGTTATTCAGAACCCAAATGGTAGCTTTTTAAGTGGCTGGAAGCTAAATCCTCAGCAATTACAGCACGTACTCAAGGACGGGAAGCTATGAGTACGATTGAAAAATATATATATTTGATAACACAATTTGTGACTGGAGAGATTTCGGCATCTCATTTCGAAACTGCTTATCTAGAGATGTTCAAGAATGAGTCAGATCTTCTACCGGAAGATGTTTACGATGTATTAAATAAACTATTCATTGACGTAGATGCGTACTGTGGGGATCCCGATTTACGGGACGATGAGGATTTGGATGATGAGGAGGTGATGGCTAGCGCGAAGGAAGCCCTAAAAAAGCTGACTTGACGCCACAAAGAGTGGAACCACGGTGATTGGCCGGGTTAAGGATCTCCAAAATTTGAGAAAAGGCGAGCAGCCCGGTAGGTTGGGTTGAGGCACGAAACCCAACAAAAAAACGGGAGCATCTAACCAAGGACGATAAAGGTGTTGAAAGGCATGTGGATTATCTCCATTTAAACCATCGATATATCCGGAAGAAATAATCCAATTTGGGTTGGGGCGGTAAGCGGTAATTTCGTCAAGGGGTCAGGCCGCACGCCGTCATCGGCGATCAATCTAGAGCGCGTCAAGGGACAGGCCTTGTAATTTACGACAGGTGGCATTTGATGATTGTTGGGTTTCGTGCCTCAACCCAACCTACCGGGCTTGATGAATCAGGCTCTTAATAATTGGTTAAATACTATGCGTCAAGATCTTGAGGCGAATGGTATTAACGCAACAGAGATAAATGGTCAGCAAGCAAATAGTTATGGTGTCAACTTGGATAGCAAAAAATTTGTTGGTGGGGTCTTTTATTGGCCTGAGGGTACATATGAAGGGTTCCTCTATTTATTCGTGGATTGGCACCTTGCACCCAAAGGGCATAAAAAAGTCCAGGATTTCCAATAGCTGTGTTACTAAGTGCTGGCAATAGAACAACTATTACAAACACTTAGCGCCTTGCTCTTGAAAACCCAGAATTAATAGAGGTGCCCTGAAGTCCAATTCAATGATTGTGGTTCTGGTGAGGTTATCTTGTTGGAAACAGTAAATTTTGATGAACCAAGATTACTTGAAGAGTATTTGGATCAAGTGGTTTTCAAAAGGTTGGCAGGCAAGGCTTAATAAACCTCCAAACAGCTACTCTCCGCATCCTCATAAAATGCTTTGATCTGTTCTTGGTTATTGAGTAGCAAGCCCAGTACATACCATTTGGGCTTGTTGCAACATTTAAGCCAAATGACCTTTGGCGGATTACCATAGAGCAAAGTGAATTCATGAAAATCCGAGTCCTTGGTGACGATGACGAAGCCGTTGTCCTTAGCAAATTGCCAGATGGTGAGATCGTCGGCTTGGTCGAGGTCAACGAACTTGACCTGTGTCGAACCCGGATAAACCGGTTCCAGTTTCTCCAGCAGCCTGAATGACAGGTTTTGATCCAATAACAGTTTCAAGCCGGTGCAATCACAGACAGTTGGTGTTCCCGGTTAGCGGCGAAGGCCAGACAAGCCCGGATGTCATCCTGAGTCAGTTCTGGATAATCCTCTAAAATCTCCGTCTCGCTCATGCCCGAGGCTAACCAATCCAGCACATCATAAACCGTGATCCGCATGGAACGGATGCAAGGCTTGCCACCACGTTTTCCGGTCTCAATAGTGATGTGATCCTGATAGTTCATCATGCTGTTTGCTCCGTATATTTACCCGTTGTTGGATTAAACCAGATTTCATGAGACCCGGCGGCCTGCCGGTCAAACTCAAACCCTAGCTTTTTCAGCTTCTTGATGATCTGCCGGTACTTGAATCCGGCTAGCCTGCACATTAGGTGCCCAGAATCAACGGATAATCAAACGAATCTTTGACTGATACCAGCCTGGTTTGTTGATGCCGTTCGGCTTGCGCCTCCAGCAATTTCTTGGCGACATCGCGGGCAATCTCCGCCGTTTCGGTAATGGTACGGCCTTGGGCGATGAGGCCGGGAATATCCTCACAGGTGGCGAGATACACGCCCTCGGGTAATTTCTCAATATGTAAGTTGGCAATCTGTTCCATTGTCTTCTCTCTCGTTATCCGTTGGCGTTCACTTTCTGCTTTAGCTGCTCGGCTTCCACAAAGGTATCGATCAACTGCGTGATCTGTTGTCGAGGCTTGGGGCTGAGTTTTTCAATCTGCCGAATACGGCGTTCCAGCCGGCTACTGAGCGGTATGTTCTCCACAGGCTTGATGCCCAGCAGGGCATCGGCACTGACATTCAAAGCCTTTGCCAAGTCCACCAGCATGTTTGCCGGTGGGTGCTGACTCTCGGACTCGTAGTAGGCAATCATCCGCCGTGTTGCACCGATCTCATCGGCCAGTTGTTGCTGAGTATAGCCAGCCGCCTTTCGCAGCTTGGCCAATCGCTTGCCAAAACTGCTTAGCTCCTCATTGATCTTCTTGGACATACTCACACCTCTTTGCACAGATCTCGTTCCCGCTTTGGAATGTCCGTTAATCGTACAATTGAACAGCACGAAAATCAACACCAAAAAAATCCTGCAAAGGGTTTGACAGGTTTTTGAGAGGAACCGGATATGGCAAGAATCCCCAACACAGAACTCGACCGCCTGAAGCGCGGTTGGGTTGAGGCACGAAACCCAACAAAAAAACGGGGGCATCTAATTTAAGGGCGATAAATGTTTTGAAAGGCATGTGGATTATCTCCATTTAAACCATCGATATATCCGGAAGGAATAATCCAATTTGGGTTGGGGCCGTAAACGGTAATTTTGATGGTTGTTTGGGTGTTTGATGATTGTTGGGTTTCGTGCCTCAACCCAACCGGGTTGTTTTAGGGGAGGTTTACAATCAAGCATCAATGCCCTCAATTCTAACCACCTCCCTAAACCGTCGAAAATCCTTGACGTTGTGTGTCAGCAAACAAGGAATGTCATAAGCCAGCATAGTCGCCACGATGTTGGCATCATGCACCTGCTTGCCACCGATCTTGAAATCACCCATCAGCTTAACGAGTTGCTCGGTAACGGCAGCGGTATCGTCGGCTACTTGAAACCGATCTTCCAGATAGCGAGCCCGTTCGATCACCACGTCTGGGGTTGATGGCTGGGCAAAGGTCTGTGGCCGGGTACGTACAGCGATGAACTCGCGCAACACCTGTCGGCTGATCCACAAGGGCCGTCCGACCTGGTGAGCTTCTCTGATCGCATTAAGTGCCTGCTCATGCTGCGGTGTGGTTGCCACATTGGCATAGATCAGGATGTTGGTATCGATGAAAAGCGGTTCAGCGTCCATCATCACCGTACATATCCTCTCTGCGCAAACTCAATCCTTCCGGCCAGGGGCCGAGATCGTCCACCGGAAAATCCAGTGGCTTATGTTCCGCAGCCTTTTTTGATTGTGTGCGCTGTTTCAGGAAATCCACAAAGTCTTCTACTTCCGCGATCCGTTCAGTGGGTAGCGATTGAATCTTCTCAATCAACGCCTGCGTGTTGTGCATAGGTATTGCCATTTCTGAATCCTCCTTAGACCGCTGGCCTGCTGATCTACAGGCTTAATGGTGTTCTCAATCTGTCGTTTGGCGATGATAGCATCAATGGCGCTAATCACGGTGCGCCTGTCTTCATCGTTCACTTCCGGCACTTTCTTGCCAACCTTCGGCAGTCCATCCAGCACATCTGTTTTCTCCCGAATATCCTGAGTGACCTTCTTGGCGTAGTGCTGGGAGTCGTGGGCAATAAAATCATGGATGGAGCGAAGATCGGCCTTGGCCGGTTCCGACCAAATCACCATGAATCAATTTCCCGCTTGAGTTCCTCGCTGGTGATGGTCTTGCCTTGTTCCACGGCTTCTTGTCCCTTCCTGATCTTATCCAGCACATAAAGCCGGTACATGATTTCATCCATGTCGGTATTTTCCGGCAGTTGATTGATGGTATTAAGCGCTTCCTGTTTAGCGGCTTGCATATTTGTTCTCCAAAATGTATTAACCGGTGGTGGCCTGATCGTTCGCCAAGGGGTTAGGCCTTGTAATTTACGACAGGTGGCATTTCATGCTTGTTGGGCTTAACCGCCTCAATCAACTTGATATCCTGCCTGAGTATTTCATTGACGAGTTAGGATACTTCAGTGCCCTTGGCCTTGGCGCGTTCCTGAAGGTAGATTTGCACCTCCTCATCCAGATAAACCGGAAGGTTTAGCCGTGCGTTATCGCGGAAGAACTTGCCGCGAACACCTTTTGAAAAATCATATTCCTGTTTCATCATTCTGCCTCATATTGCCGTTGTTCATGTTTGGTGGCATCCCATTCAAAGTGATACTCAAAAGTGGTTGCCATGCCATGTTATCCCGTTGCCGAGAAGCGGTTGGCATCGTGCTTGAGGATCAGGCTTTCCAGCACCGCCTTGGCGATCTTTTTCTCTTCCGGCGTGAACCGGGTGAGGGCCTCAAATTGTAACCGCAGTTCCTCATCCGGCCCGTGTTCATCCTTGTTAAAAATCAACTCATCTCCAGTATCAACGTTTTCAGTGTCATTAGTGTACCACTGGGTTCTGAGAAGACTGGGTAATTTACGAGAGGTGGTGTTTGATGGTTGTTGGGTTTCGTGCCTCAACCCAACCGGGCTTGCATTGGAGTGTATTAACTGTTAATTATACGGCTGTTTTATGTGTTGCGTACGGGTGAAGGAATGCACCCTGGTGAGTGTTGTGGGCCGTTGCGAGAGACGGATAAGAAAAGTATCACGGAGGATCAGCAAAAATGCAATATTGGCGCACGGATGCAAAAAGTATCAGCCGTTTATGCTCTTTTATTTTGTGCTTGAGCCTCGCTCTCCCACTTGCTTCCTGCCTGCAGAAAACGCCCCGTCAAATATTTTATACCTGGCAAGGTATTGGCCCTGATAAATGGGCGTCTGTGTGGTTGATTCATCGTAAAGTTGATCCTGAAGCGATCGTCCGCTTTATCCCGGTCAATGAAGACTTACCGGATGCTACGGCCTTTGATATTCCAACATCAAAATTTGTTCGAACCAATGAAACCTCCGCTCTGGCTAAATTGGTATCCGCGTATTCGATTGATTCGAATGTTGTGGATGATCTTGTCCAAATTATCCACGATATTGAGGTAGACTTTTGGTCTGGGCATGTGCATCCGCGCTCGCCTGTCATCGAAATGGCTTATAGGGATTTACAAACTTCTTACGGTCGTGAAAAAGTCTCATTTGCCTGCTATTTAGAATTTTTTGATAATTTAGCGAGCCTGCTGGGTAATAAGTCGTCAGAAAATCTAACACAAGATGCGTTTAAACGGGCGCTGGTGCCTGATGCTGGGTGTATCTCAGAACAAGCCGGTTTTTCAGAACGGGACAGGAAAAAACTGGTTGAGGAGGTACCGATCCGGGAGCTTTTGGATAGGACAGCAAAGGGCGAGAAAATAGTCTATTTGGATGCGAGAGAACCAAATGAGTTTGATGAATTTCATATCCCCGGAGCTGTTAATTTGAGGCTGCGCGACGTGAATGCCGGCGCTGCAACGCAGTTTAAAGATGCCGATAAGGTGATTGCCTATTGCTTAAAAGATTTTAGAGGGTTTGAATTAGCGCGTGCATTGCAACAAAAAGCAGGCCTGAAAAATACCGCTATTATGAAACCCTATGGCATTAATGGCTGGAAAGCATTGGGCTTACCCGTTGCTGGCACCCAGGCATTAGAACAAGTTGTGGCACAGCAACGACTACAAGAATGTATTAAAAATCCTGACGAATGTCTGCGGGCTTCTAAATGAATATAGATAGGCTAAGAGGGCGTGTTATTCATAGGGCTTTCTGGGGCATGTTACTGATAATTCCCGTCTTGTCCTGGATCTATTCTGAAGGAAATATTTCCGACTACTTTACTTACTCGATGCCTCCAGGGCAGTTTCTGTATGTAGGTAGCAAGCTGTTGGGTCTGTATGGCTTGGTTTTTCTTTGGGCGCACATGAGCTATGCCGTATTATGTCATTCAGTTATTGGCATGTATTTATTGCCATGGCGTATCGGTGGACATCGAATGATGGCCGTTTTTTCCTTAACCCTGATTGTTTCCCATCTAGGGTTTTTTATTGCAGCCGTTGCGATGCGCAAGGGAGTCATTACGTTTGATTTGCTTTTGCCTGATTTTTCGCATGGCTCTTACAACAGTTTTCTTTCTTTAGGCGTGATTGCGTTCTGGCTGATTTTATTGGTTGCTATCATTGGCTATTTGTTTTCTCTGCTTGCAAAAAGTACATCATGGTTGGTTTGGTTGCATCGATTGTCTTATCTTGGCTTTACCTTGGTATATTTTCATGGGTTGGGTGTGGGGAGTGAAACCAAAAGTGGTGTTATGTTTGGTTTTTACCTATTGATGGGTGTTAGCCTGATGGGGTTTGTTTTGGTTCGAATATTTGGCGTTTTTTCACTGCGTTTTTCTTTGATAAATTGAGTTTTTATAATGTTTGTTAAACCTATAGTATTTTATTTAATTGGCTTAATGACTGTTTCCATGATTTTTTCGAATAGTGCTTATTCAGCTAATAGCCGTCTCAAAAATAAAGATGAAGCCCTCTATTTTATGGGATTTAAAGAAAGTGAGTGGATACTGTTCGTCAAAAATATAGGCGATAAGGGTTACCACTCTTTTAAAACGGCCAGTGAACCACGGGAATTGTATTTTTCAGTGAGTGAAAGGGTTGTTTATTATTTTGATAATGAGAGTCGGCTTTGCCAACTCACACTGGGTGAACAGCCAAAGGAAACTGTTCTTTTTACTCCCTCAGAAAACGATAGTTATGCTCAACTCTTTTGGGATAAAGCCAAAAGCATGCTGTATATGGTAAAAATGCCCCATGGAAAAAGTAGTGAAGCGGACATTGTTGGTTGGGCCGATGGTGTGATGACCCCGGTTGTTCGTCAAACTTCTTCACAGTTTGAGCCTTATATTCATAACAGTAAATGGTTGTATTATGGCCATGTACATTGTTCTCTGGATTGTGGCCATATTATCCAGGAGATATGGCGCAAAAATCTGGTGAGTGGCGAAGCCGAGCAGGTTACTTTACTGGGGCAAATATCGAGGCAATCTATTGTGGATAGCAAAGGAGAGTGGGTCTATTTTTCCTCGAATAAACAAGGTTCATATCATATATGGCGGCAGGCCATATCGACGGTGTTTGGTAAAAATAGTCCTCCAATGGTGCAGCAGGTAAGCAAGGGGGATGTAACCGATACAGATCCTGCCATTAGTTCTGAGGGTGAATTATTTTTTATTCGTCACACCCAAGGTAAAGCACTGTTAATGCATCAAGACGAGGGTGCCGTTGCGAAGCCCGTTGTATTGCCCGAAGGTGTATCAGAAATTAGAAATTTAAGGATTAATCCCTAATGAAGTGTTTTTCTATCACGGTTATTTATTTGCTGGCTTTTTCAGTCTTTGCTGACGATAAGTTGAAATTTATCACGTATGAAAAATCAGAGTTTGCACCGGCACAAGGTGGTGTTTTTTCAATTCCTTTTAAATTGGGGAGTGCAGCAGATGTCTCTGTTGATATCCTTTCCCCGGATGGTGATTTGGTTCGCAAGCTTAAATCTAATAAGCCACTGAAGAAAGGGGCGAATAAGCTAACGTGGGATGGTAAGGACTTCAAGGGAAACATTGTTGCAGACGAGGCTTATTTACCTGTTATTCATGCGACAGAGATTGTATCAGGGAAAGAGTCTCACCTTGATATGCGTACAACAGGAGGGGAGGTGGTCAATAATTTGAGTATAACCATTACTCCCGACAGTAATATTAGCTTTGAATTGCCATATCCATCAAGGGTGTTATCGAGGGTGGGAATCAAAGGTGGTCCAATGTTAAAAACCCTCACAAATTGGGAGCCGAAGAATAGGGGTAAAGTCATTATTCGCTGGAATGGATTTGATCAGGATAAGCTTCGCAATATTGATAAGGATGAGAAACTATCCGTACTTGTACGTGCGTACCGCTTGCCTGAGTATTCTATTATTACGAGAGGTAATAAAGATATTGAGTACCGTCAATATCGTAAAACAATTCAAAAGCCTGACTGGCACCCCACTAAAAAAGATGATCGTATATTAGAACGCAATGGAAAACGGATAGAACGACATTATTATACCCCTAAAAGCATTAACTTCAGCCCCGCTGTTTTGCTTAAGTTTCTAGAACCATACCCAAAAGATGATCAGGGACGAGTGAAGATCAAATGCCCTTGTCCTATTCAAGTAAATTTAGCGGGGCAGGAAAAAACTCAGTTACAAAAAAGCCTTTATGAAATTTCATTTTTCATTGATAACCAGTTTGTTTCTGAACAGGAACAAGGTTATGTTCCTTTTACGTGGCGCTGGAACCCCCCGAAGCTTGACGCTGGCGAGCATATGTTGACTGTTAATGTTTCCGGTTTACGCGGAGAGGTTGGAGTTAAAAGTATTTTACTTTTTGTGGAAAAACCCTAATTTGGGACAAGAAGGGTTCTGACTAGAAGTAAAATTGCTGTGTAATACGGGTGGGTTTATTATTGTGCCGCCCCTAAATCAATGATGAGCTGTACCCAGTGCTCCTCTTCTGTGTTACCGCTCATCATGGATTAAGCATCTTAAGGGCACCTCTATTTATTCATGGATTGGCACCTTGAGCCCAGGATTCCCAATAGCAGCGTTACTAAGTGCTCG
>JAUTBQ010168265.1:0-11988 GCA_032361185.1 Lepetodrilus ovalis | reverse complement strand
ACACACACACACACACACACACACACACACACACACACACACACACACACAAACACACACACACACACACACACACAAAAACACACATCAACACACACACATATTCTCCCACTGTGTATCTAAGAAAAGGTCTACGCGTTCGTTAAAATGTGTAATTGTGAGTAAATAGAGCCAGCTATCAGAGCAATTTGACGCTAAAGTGAAATAAGACAACGGAATGGATCAATATAATATTCCGTGTAATTCTGTAATCCATTAAACTTGAAATGCATATTTTAGGTATAATTGAATTCATGTAACTCTTGAAAGTGTCATCGTTCAATGTTTACATGCAATGTTGGTTAAAGTAATACCATTTATTTCCCCCATAGAGCTCACATGTAAACAGCTTTGAATAGCCCGTATTGCTAGACAACATCTAATGCAGTATGACCAGATCACATGGATACTGTCCTAATGCAAATGGAATCAGCTACAGTCTTGTTAGCATTTCGTACCAACAGCATGGTAATACATGTAGACACACTTAGCGCTAATGAACCATAGTTAACCTGCATATTCCCCAGGGTGTAGAACATGCCCCGTGGCACGCTCGCCTTCCCGTGTAATGACATGAGCCGCTAACATTGATGAAAGTAGCAGGTGTCTTATCCGAATGATTGTCGCAAGGGGGGTGATCGATTGTGTCATCTGGGTCTGATAGGTCCTACTACGATTCTGCACGTATGACCACGTAATGCTTGTGGTGAATGTATGGACTCATGACTCTTCTGCTGTCCTGTCCTTGGCAAAGTGGCTTGACATCAGTTATCCGAAGCGAAGGAAATGCAACGAATTGGAATGAGAAGATGGTGGGATGTTCCTGTTGCCGACTTACGTCGACAGATTGGGGTTCTATACGAAACTGCGTAACTCTATGATTGCTTTACCTTAACTCTAACGTAGGAACGATGTAGTCTACGGCTAAGATTGAAGTTATCACGGAATTACGTAGTTTAATATAGAATGGGCCTGAAAGTAGAAACAAGAGTTGAGGAGTTTCTGAGTTATCGTTCCTTGTTAGGCGCGATCGGATACCTCCATTGAACTAATCAACTCCGGAGAAGTAGTAGAGGGCAAAGGCTGTAATCATTGACTCGCGCACAAGAAGCTGATGACATAGTTGGTGTTAATGCTGTCAATAGCTGGGTTGGAACATTGCTGAAATCGAAGCGTAATAGCGCTAACTACCGCATCGGTATCGTAAAAAGTATAGTCTGCCTTTCCTACATATCACTGCGTCTGTTACACTTACACGTTGATATACTACCCACTGTACGAGTGATACGCTTACATATTGAATCTACCCTACTGGACCAGTTATAAACTTACAAGTTGATACTACCCTACTCTACAAGTTGATACTACCCTACTGAATGACTGACACACTTACAAATTGATATACTACCCTACTGTACTACCGATACACTTACGTTGTACCAGCTGATAGTACTATAGTACCACGTAAATGAACTGACACACTCCCTGCCTTAGCCTAGTGGGCGTAATGATCGCAATCGTATTGATTATGCCCAAATTGAAATGGGATCGAGACTTGCAATTTAGAACGCCAGATACCTATCAACACCCGTGTCCATATACACTGTATGTTTGGCTGACATGGTACGTGAGATGTATATTTGAATCATTGCGGGATATTGGATCATGGTATGTCAAAGTAAGAGTTATCGTTCTTTAAGATGTATGAACTCGCATGGCCGTGAGCCCCCTAGTCCGAGGGCAAAGCAAATGTCAGATAGGGCTAGGATTCGGTGGTAACGACCTCATTATGAAGATTCATCAAACAGCTTGTTCTCGTTCCTAAGGCAGCTGACTGTCCGACAGTCGGAGTGAATCGTATTAATACGTTATGTTCAATTTTTCAAAAACGAAACTGTTTGCAAATATGTAAAGAAAATATTAATATTAATGTGTAAATAACTAATAATTCGAATATTTTATTTGAGCCCAGAGCATCGCATCTCATACACGAATATTGAAGTGTTCATATTGTAGGAATTGTTATTAAGAGGAGTTTTATTTCTATCTGTTCTCGTAGCTTGGTCAAGACATTACCAAGATCGTTCTCGACACAAGCCGGGGATAAAGAAATGGATCAGTCTAATATTGATGATAATGCACTGGTACTTCAACGATCATATCCCCTCTAATTGGAACACACTGATCCGGATTTCATTCACAAAATGAGAAGAGGGCTTTACTGCTTGTCGTCTACTACGAACCAAGTAACCTACATATCAAACACGTTTTTCACACTACTTTGGTTTCACTTTCAGTGAACTTGGTAAAGCATGGTTAGCCGAAAACCATTTTAAAATCTGAATGAATATGGGATGGTGCTTGATCTTTGACGTGTGAGAATTCATTTTAAAGGCTTCTTCGAAACCTTTGAGAGTGTACGCAATCTTTTATTATAATTGGAATTCCGGCGGCTGCAATGCGAATTATAAAAGTAAAAAGGTCTTAAGTATATACATAGAAATTGACTACAATTTGAAGAATGTATGAGGAGGTTGACCTATGGTCCAGCCACGCGTTACCAAATGACATTCGCCTAAACCACTGGGTTGAACTGATCGTGTTCTACAACGTCTGTCAAGCCTCTCTCACCGCAATATAACGTACTTACTATCGGCAGGAGTCGTGCCTTTGACCGGAAAGATCTTATTATTTCAGTGCAAGGCCATTTTGAGAGTGTTCCCCATAGCCGTGAGGTAAATGGAAGCAGACATTAGTTAGATACTAGTAATCTAGTGGCATCGCTTTTTAAAAATGTTATGCCACAGTTTCCTATGACAGATATGTTGGTGTTCTCCCTTTGAAGGTATCATAAACGCGCAGTCACTAAAGAAAAAATATCATTTAGCAAGACGCATGCTTTGAATATTATGGTCATAATTTTTTAATACTGATATTTTGATATGTCACATATGAACAGGATTGTCTGCTGCGTGCTTACTACACATACTAATGAATGGTGTACAGTTTCATAATATACATATAATAATCATTATGTCTACGTATTGCAAAGTTAAATAATAAACGAAAGCATTTTAAGTCGTTCGCTGATTCACCAAATGTTCGTGAAACAATAGCAAGGATTCATGCTCTCGTGTCTTTCCCTAGAATTAGTTTTCAATCCTATATTATATACCCTACGCGTCAAATCGTCGTTTATTAATGCTATTCACATTGGTTGGATTTTAGCATTCAGGTTAGAACAATTATCCATTATAACTGTTCGGCGATGATCTGTCAGTGTCCAATTATTCTGACATATTTATCTCTGCCTGGTAGTGTGGCCAATTCCATGCTAAACCGATGATGCCTCACACTGCACTGGGGCTCTTCTACGCTATGATTGTGCGCGCTTTTTCATTTTGCAACAAGGCAAGTATGCGTTGCAATCATTAACGAAGAGTTAGTTTGGCGGAATTTTCTGATTTGCACTCATGTACACCGCTAGCAAAATCAATACCTAGTGATATAAGCTCATGGTTTCCGTAAAGATAAATATAAAATATTGATATGGAATTATACTGACATTTGACTTTGCATCATAATTCGATGATTAAATATTCATCAAATTTAATTGTTATTCATGTACTTGATATACTCGTAGAATAGCTATATGTCTCTAAAGTTAGAAGAACTAGCGTATAATTGTAAAATAGTGAAGATCACATAGATCGCATGCATGGAGTTTACCATTACAATACCCGGGATATACTCATTCCAGAAGCTCTCGTATCCACAACGAGATACTACAGCCGTTTAGTAGTATTGTAGTATGGTATTGATCACCATATATCAAGAAGACCTATGACTGGGTAACTCGAGATTCCTCTAGCCTTCTCCGCTGACCATCAGCTATTTTAATATGGGTAGAGTTAAGGGAAGACATACCCATACGTGAAGTAACGTATGGCAGGGAGGCAGGACTGCAGGAATCCCGAGTTCAGGAGTGGGGTGCTTGGCGGTCCTCGTGGTGGATACGATATCTCCATGGAGTATGTCCAGTCCTTGAAGGTCCTGTCCTGTCCTGTTCAGTCCGGAAGACCGGACGCTGTCCGTCACTCTTGTCAGTGGACAATCTCTCGTTGTCGGACAAGCCGACGGAAAGGTCAAACAGACGTAATTAAGCCGGTGGGATAATGCTTCCCTGACTATGTAAATGTCCAGCGGAGATGCCACCGGACTTTGAAATCCTCGAATTTTTACTTTATTGAGATTATAGCAGTGCTAGAGGAATAGGAACTAACGTGCTAAACTAATGTAACATTGATGATTGACGTCATGTATCCTCTCTTGTAGTGATTATTCTATATGATTGTATTTCAATTTCAGTAATCAAGAAATTCATAGAAAAGAAAAATGTAATAACGTGAGATTTTCTTTTAACCGCATAGTATCTTTAAAAAACCAACAACCAAAAAAGATATGGCATTGCAGCAACCAGGAAGTATTGCGGTTGTTATTCAGTTGTGTTGCTTACAAGACTTACTTATACTACAGCAGTAAGACTGTCTTAGTTTTTGTTCGCTAGCGTTCCTGTGTCTATGGATCTGATGGTGCGAAGTTACATTCTACGTTAGTGATTTGCTGAACTTCCAAACTAGCTATCCCAGCCATTAAACTAGCTCTAAACACTATGTGAGGAGTCGGTCAACGCCCTGGTGAGAGGTATGATTGACCTAATATGGATAACAGGGGGACCGTATACAGGGTCTGTCCGATTATGGATTATGCAGTTACGCATAGAGTAGACCCACTAACCATGGGGTGTCAACCTAGACGAGTTCCGTATTCAGTACTGCCGTACTCGGTGCAGTTGGCTTGGCTAGTTGTTCCACAGAACGATACGAGATGGGTAACACTCAATGTGAATCACGACTCTGACATCGTACACTGCTCACAAAGTATACTATACCACTCGGCTATTTAGTGTCATATATCAGGGTATCGTTTCTGGAAGCTCTCCTGTCCACTCTGAGACGATAGCGCTCTCGTGAGTGCACGATCGCCATGTTTGAGAGATCGCTACGAGAGTGCTTAATGGTTTCATAGTATAGGTAGGAGAGCTTAGTGAAATGATACCCCGTTGGGGTATCTACTACGAGACCAGCACTTTCATGGCGATCGTGCACTTGTAATAGCGCTATTGTCTCTTGGTGGATATGAGAGTTTCTAGAAGCAATACCGGAAGTGACACGCTGTCACTCTTGGAGCGATACGATTCTTACGTGAAGCATAGGACCCTAAACGTAACTCTGCCATCTGACTGTGTCGAAGGGTTAACGTGAAATTGGTTGCTGATAATATGTTCAGGTCATTCAACTTCAGATGTCAGTTACTGCCTCACGACAAGTCATCGAACTCAGGTTAACGAACCTATAGCTATTTCATTTCACAATTTATCGGCAGGTTTAGCGCGAATTAGTGAGATAACCACGAAGCTAACGCTGTCGATTTTTAAATTTATTTAAATCCCCACTTGCTAGGCCTAGACACTCGGTATTGCCTAGGGTATATTTTCCGTGCAGATATTTAGCAGTGACACTGTCCATTTACTTTTCAACTGGACAACGCGTGACTGCTAAGAAAGATCCGAGTAGAGGAAAGTCGTCATATGAAAGAACCAATCACAGATAACGTCATTCCGATTAAACTTAAAGGGCAAGGTCATTATGATTTAGTCCAAATCCCACAAATCGGAAATAGTGTATTGCGTCAAGTTGAGCTTACACAAAGCATGTGTAGTGGGAAATTGAATTTGAATTTATTATTGTTTAGAGAAAAACGGCAAATTAGTAAACTGCCTTGAGTTATGGTTCTTGTATATTGGGTACGGCGAGCTTTTATTCAATAGATGCATAGCAATGGCATGGATTCAGGATTTATTTTTCACGATTAAGTAATATAGGTAGTGTAGACATGTGCGTTGAAACCAACATTTCCAACCGACGATTTCATGATCCCATTCTCAAACGCGAGTTAATAACCGTGATTGAAAAGAGTACTGCTTACCTAACTGTATTAGGACAATATCTATTCATTGGTATGCAAGTGAAAATGTCTTCTTTGCACCAATTACTTTTGAAAGACAGGCAACAATATCTGGGAGTGACTTCCCTTTACGTGCAAGCTTGCCGAGCGATGCAGACTCTCTTGGATAGGATGCACGTGCAGTTGCAGCTTTTCATTGGTCGAATTAGAGCGCTAGAATCCATCGGTACCCATTGCAAAGGGAGATAAGTAATGTACATATGTATTTCCTGGCTAGAACGTTTCTTATTAATTTGTAAAAAATAGAAATAAATGCAGTTATTTTCAATTGTACACCTGTTAAAAGATAATAATCAAAACTTTTGTTAGAAAGTATATGTTGAAAACAAATTGACATTTAATTCATGATGACACTGCCCTTTAAATCAAACAATGTTAAATGTATATTTTATGGTGGAGCATGTCAATATATCGCTGTACAAATGGTCTATGGCTATATCTTCGTAGCACCTTTACGTTTGAAACAAGAGTTAATGGTTAAGCAAAATTCATTACAAGCTTCCTTCGGTCACATAGCTTGCTTTGGCCTTTCTCGCGACAAATGATAATATGCATGATTGCTAGGAATATTAGTCATGAAAAGGCGAGTGGATGTGAATTATCCTGATAACGATGACAATAAAGTATTAGGTATTGTTCTGTTCATATGATATATCTAAACGAAAGAGTAATAGTTCATGCATTAGCTTCACAGCAATTGCGTTGTTTGAGGTCGATGGTGAATGTTATGAAATCATCGGAAAACAATTATATTATCATTCCTAGACGAATACGTGAATAACGACCGAGCTAAGTTTTTGTACAAACTAATTCAATATAATTGTGTAAAGTATAACGATTTGGAGAGGAAGTTTATGCGTGGGTGTATGTGGGTGTGGGTATGGATGTATGTGGGTGTGGGTGTGTGGGTGTGGGTGTTTGGGTACATGATTGCACATATATTTCTGTATTTCATTGTGCATACTTATTGGTTGTGCATGCTTTTAATTGAGTCTTACCCTCTGTCGACCGACCCAATAAGGTACCTTCAAGGATTGGGATAAACATTGAAGGCAATCAGTCAGAAAACCATGACAAGATGGTAATAGTGCCTAGAAAATCACCCTAATTTTGGCAGAAGGCGGAAGCGGTATTTTCTCCTTCACCTCAATTCTCCGCGACGAGCGAACAAGACCGGAAGTAGAGCCACTCCGAGATAAATCAGATTAGCGAAGCATGTAGCTGTCATAAGCATAAGCACTGCATTACTGGGTTATCCCGACCAGAAAATTAAATTGTGTCTGACAATCAGATAAGTAAGCTTTCTCGAACAACAGTGATTTCATTTACTAGGAGAATGGAGTCGACATATGAGGAGGAAGCAGTGTCGGGCTTTTTTTCCCCTTCTAAGCTTTCTGTAATTTGGTCATATGTTAGCGGAACATGGACCACAACATTCATTACAAATCCTTTATTGGAAAAGTGTTTGAGCAAGTTTATAGGACAATTTCAACGGAGACGTGGGCGTGGAAAATCAAACGGAAGTATTTACTCGCAGTATATACGAGGAAGCAATCAATCAGTTCTACTGCTTTTATTTCAAATAAGCTCGTTTCATGACGTCAGTAGCAAGATGACCTGAGGACGATTGCAAGGAAAGTCACAATGACTAGATCTGAACCTGCTTAGATATTGAATCATTAATGATGGAATAGCTCCTTTTCATGGCATTGGTGTTGGGCAGTAGATCAACGCCTTCTTCAGATTAAAATATCGCTGTGTGTGTGTGTGTGTGTGTGTGTGTGTATGTGTGTGTGTGTGTGTGTGTGTGTGTGTGTGTGTGTGTGTGTGTGTGTGTGTGTGTGTGTGTGTGTGTGTGTGTGTGACAAGGAGTTGTAATTATTGTCCGCAACAACGGCAATATTTGTTCATCGAATTGTAATGATAACATAACGTTAAATGTAAGGTAACATGTTAGCTGATATAGGTAATGACATTTGAATTGAATCGAATTAGTGCTTTACGACGCAGCGGGAATATTAAAAGAAAAACAGTTGGTATTGTGTTATTGTCGTTCTTCTCGCGAGGGGTAGGATATATTTACAACCATAAATAGATAGCACGATCCAAGTACCGGATATGCATAAGCATAGATTATAAGGTATATGGAAATATTATCGAAACATTTTTTATTGATTTCAATGAAAAACTATTGAGCCTTTAATTTTATTTCCCCTTTACTTGAATTAATGTCTAAAATACACTAAGAAAGTTGACTGCTATCGAAGCGGGCATATACAGATATATGGCTTAGAAAGAAATCGATCTGGTAAGTTGCAATGTTAATTCCTATCCTGGTTTATCGCATCTGAAATGCAGTAGGAGTTCCTCTTGTAGCAAGGAAAGTAAGAAATATGTGAGTAAGTCACATTAACTGTAATACATATCAAGACGATTTCATTATAGGAAGCCACTGTCGTCTGAGTATTCAATATAAACTTAGGCCGATGATGTGTTACTTTAAATGTGGAATAGTATTACTGCAGAGGAGTTACGACTCGTGTAGCTCTACGACCTTTCGGTGTACGGCGACGTTACATGTTTGCGTTTAACGAAATGTTTTATACCATCAGGAGTAATTCAAGGTTAACGTCATTTCAGGTTCATTACATATAATACTAACAAAATGGCTACCAGCATATGCTCGCAGTTTTATGCATAATAAGAAACATCAGAAGAAAATACAGTACAAACTATATTTGAGTCTGTATATGCAGTGTATTTCGATATATTTATGGCTAGTAAAGCATCTGAATATTTCATACTTTTATGGGGAAAATATTAAGATATTCATTTTTCGGATTAATAACCTTTGACCTGTATCCTTTCATGTATTGATGATCTTGCGAATAAAGTGTCCGTCCTTGTGAAACCACACTCGCTAAATTTACATTCGCCGATGGGGGTGGGGGTGGAATTGGGTTGGGGTATCATAATCAATTTGTAATGGCACTGACATGGCTGATATCCTGTGTAATATTACAAATCCGAAACATGATAGCTACTACGGTGAAAACCAATGACGTATCGCTCGGAATAGTTGTCTGCGATTTCTACATAAGTTAGCACTGTACGTGGTGCAGTTATCACTCAAGATTTACCAGAACCAACTGTGGCCTCGTATGTGTAGTACTGTAGCTGGAAGTTGTTCGAGGTTCTATTCCAATAGTCGATACCAGTATGCCGTGGGTTAGGAGTACCCAACATCGCTCACACTAAGCTGCCTCCGTGACTTTTGAAAACGGAGTACAAACTGCCTATTTGATGACTGAGTGTGTCCAAGATGCAGACTAGTATCATAGTATTTACAGGACTCTTGACAAATGAGGTGATTATAAGTGATGGTCAGTTGAGAAACTCAGGACGTCTCATGATTCAATGTAATTATCCTCAATCTATTTTCAACTACAATTATCTATGGTCAGACAGCGCAGGTTACTAAAGTATACGTCACGGAAAACAAGTGTTCAATACTTCTTTTGCCCTATATGTAGTGTGACCATTTTTTTTATTTAGACAAACTTGTACAGGATATGCCGACCAACTGTATTTTATTTATTAGTTTTAATTTCACAGTAAAAGAAGAAAGTTCAATTATAATGTATCATTGGTTGCTTCATTAATGTAAGTGATGTATAAGCTAACATAACTGCTGAAAGCGGGGAAGTAAACATTGATAGTGGTATTATGTGGTATTATGTGGTATTATGTGGTATTATGGTATTGATGTGGATAAAGATGGCTTATTATGTATCACCCACTGCGACGACGGTTACAAAGCTTTGCAAATATATATTTTGTTCTTTGCAGGTATACATACATTACAATGTGCACGCGTTTCAAAAGGTTGAAAAACCATGTCTCCTTTAACGTTCTTACACACCAGAAGTAACCGATTTATCGTCGCGAAAATCGTCGGGGACGAAATATATAGGAACTGATTCTTTGCGAGTATCGCGGCGACAAACCTTTAGTGTGCAAGCATAAAAATAAATGAAAAGGAATTACTGTTTCTCGGAACAAATAACCGCCGAGTTTTCCGCCGAGAAATTCGCCTCTGGTGTGACCGTAGGCGTGGCTAAACTCCTATGATAATGAATGGCTTGAATAAAATTACTATATGCTAATGTATGGCAATATTTGGCAAACCTTAATAACACATTGTGCTACTGTCATACTGTGGTAGAATGTTGCTGCACTGGACATTTAACAAGTGACGCTACTCATCCTCTATGGGAACCGATGGCACGATGAGCATTCTACCTCAACGCGTGCATTGTATTGCACGGCATGCTACAAGAAATTAAATTATTTGACAGTCGCCTTCCAGCTTACTCGGCAGACTAGTCCCTCCTCCTTGGGACGCAGTTGTCTCACAGTATGGAGCTGGAGAGCGGTGAATGGTATTGTCTGCTTGTGCTAGTCTGTATTTCCACCAGTATTTAGAGTGCTAGCTCACTTGGAAAATAAATGTCGCAGTTAACAAAAATATCCCACTCAGACACATTAAGCAGACTCTGAGGGATTAGCTATTGTTGTAAACTTTCCTTTAGCGCTGAGCGCCAAGCAATGGGACAACAACTACCCTATTTTAGCGTTTGTTATGACGCGGCCGGGGTTGACTCACCGACCTCCCGCACTCCGTGGCAGACGGACTAATGTTTGTACCATGGAGTGGGTATGCAGTTCCTCTCAGAAATAGTGTAGCTTATACAATTTAACGTGCGCTGAATATCTTACAATAATTTTACCTGACCATTTTCTCAAGTATTTTAGCGATGATTTCAACGTTGACGTAACATCAATGATGGCTACAAAAGTGTTGTACAACCGGGCCCTGGTTTGATTGTCAAGCTATTGTAACACGGTAATGGTATAAGTGTACTGATGTGCACACTTCAGTAACCTGTGACATGATTTGCTAATACACAATACACTATTGACCTATTACAATGGTAGCTCCCTCATCGTATGGCTCATCATGACAGCGTATTGTTTAAGAACGTAGAGCAACTGTTAAAAGCACGTGGTGACAAACCGTGACATGAATGCCATATTATAGTGACAACTGCATGGATAACTGTGTTAACACCTGGTAAGTCTGGCACATTAAGGTAGCACTCTCCACGCCGGGAATTGTATGCAAACAAGTGGCATGACTAAAGTATAGCTAACTTTAATACGAATGTAGCATCGAATTGGCATTGCAGTTGTAATTCAATGCACTATATTGAAGAAATACACATTATGATTGCCACCCGGTCGTAGGGGCAATTTGTAAAGGTATTATCTGTTACTTGGTATTTAATCCTCACCAGGCTATTGAATGTGACCGTGATGCTAATGATCTGCGGATGTTGCTACGATGGAGTATTTTCCAAGTTTAGACCATCGTAATGGACTAAGTGGGACTGTGCCAGACACCCAAGGTGTGCCTTTGAAGGTGTCTTGTTTCTCTCTAGTATTGTAACCTGCGAACTAATGATTTCCGTGGCATAGTGACCTATTTAGCCAACATGGTTTATCGCGGATTCCGGATCTCCTAATTACGAATGGCATAGACTCGATTCTATCTAAATTCTATCAAGGTCACGCTATTCCGTGTAGAATAATTCCTAAAGCAGACACAAATTTCCAATACAGGGTCAATGCTTTTAGGATATTAGATTTCTTAAATAATTGTATTTGTCGGATCAAACGTTTAGATCGTTTGCACTGAATTACGAATATACAATCATCGACACAGTGAAATATGTGAACAGTTATATATATATATATATATATATATATATATATATATATGTGTGTGTGTGTGTGTGTGTG
>JAUTBQ010168264.1:0-26497 GCA_032361185.1 Lepetodrilus ovalis | reverse complement strand
GATAATACTGTTACAGTTAGAGACCGCGATAGTATGGAACAAATAAGATTGAAGAAAGATGAATTGTTAACTTACTTTTTAGAAAAGCTTCGTTAAATATAAAAGAACCGGACAACTTTAAGTTGTCGAAAGTTTTTCTTAACCCACCCCAACCCTCCCTTTGCAAAAAGGGAGGGAGTTTAAAACTCCTCCCCTTTAAGAAAGGGGAGGTTGGGTGGGGTTCGAGAATGCTTGAGAAAATATTGTAGGAACTTAGCAAGTTAAATTCTTTTGTTTTTAATTTTACAGTTATTTCCAAACCTCCGAGGTTTATCACAAATTTTCTAATTTGAAGTTTTATGAATTTTTACTGTAAAATTACAGTTTAGTATTAAATTAAAAGCGCTATAGGTTTTAATATTACTCGTTTCTTGGTCTCAATCCCGAAGGGATGATATTATTATAATTTACCAAACTTGAAACTAAACAAAACTCCGAAGGAGTGATATATTCTTTTATCTACTACCCTATATCACCTCTTCAAGGTTTTATTGCGGTACTTTGGTTTGTGCATTTTATAATAATAACACACCTTCGGTGTTGGATTTGAATTGAAGATGGCATCTTTGGAAAGCAAAAGTTGCAGAAACCAAAAATTACCGTACAAGTAAAAATATACTGCAAACAACTAACTACAAGTTCCTATTTTCCAAAAGCAGAGATAGGAACTTGTAAAGGAATAATTTAATATAGAACAAACCCACAACCTTGGACGTTTTAATTATTCCTTAAATAAAATTCAGTTCTATTTATTTTCTTTTAATACGTTTTCAACTTCTTTTATTAATTTCTCTGTCTCAGGTAATACATAAGTAAATTTTGAAGCAAATACATTATTCTCTAATCCACTCAACACATATTCGGCAGTTATTTCGTCTTTTTCCGTACACAAAATTATTCCTATTGGAGCATTGTCAGTTTCTTCATTTACTTCGGTTTTGTAATAATTCAAATATGTATTTAATTGACCGGCATCTGTTATTTTTAATTTTCTAGCTTTTAGTTCAATTAAAATATAACATTTTAGAATTTTATTGTAAAAAACCATATCTACATAATGATGTGTATTATTTAGCGTAATTCTTTGTTGTGAACCAACAAACATAAATCCTTTTCCTAATTCAAGTAGAAATTCTTCTATATGACGAATGAGTTTTCTTTCTAAATCTTTTTCTAGTACAGGTTTATTTTCGGGTATTCCTAAAAATTCAAAAACATAAGGACTTTTGATAATATCTTCTGGCTTTGATAATTCTTGTCCTTGTCCGGATAGTTTTAAGACAATATCTTTATTACTTTTCCCATGTGTTAGAATTAATCTTTCGTATAATGAACTTTCAATTTGTCTTTTTAACTCTCTTATTGACCAATTTGTATCGATAGTTTCTTTTTCATAAAAACTTCTTTTTTCTTTATTCCTAATAATTAACAGTTCACATATATGAGACCAACTCAACTGTCCAGACACCGTCTGGACATTGGGATATTCAATAAAAAACTTTCTCATATTAAATAAGTTAGACCTTGAAAAACCACGTCCTAATTCAATTGTTAACTTTTTGGATAATCCAAGAATTATTTGTCTTGATGTTTGGTTATCAATTTCTTTTTTCTGTTCGTTCTTAACAATTATTTTTCCTATTTCCCAATAAGTAAGAACTAAGGCATTATTAACTTTTTGAGCAATATTTTTTCTTGAACTGACAATTATAGTTTTAATGTTGTCAATTAATTCTTGTTCTATTACTGTTTTTGATTTGTTATCCATAAAAGTAAAAATACGGATTTTATGTTTAAGTGTTAAAAAATAAATAATTTGGTTTTAGAAATTAAAACGTAGGAACTTGGCATGCTTAGTTCCAACATAATATAAGTGTATATTTATTTTTATAGTTATTTCCAAACTTCCAGAGTTTAACACAAATTTTCTAATTTGAAGTTTTATAAGTTTTAACTGTAAAATTACAGTTTAGTATTAAATTAAAAACCTCGGAGGTTTTAAGAGAGACTTTAATTCTACTATTTTCATCCTTCAATTTTTGCATTGAATAATAATATTCAATTCCCTATGTTTATCTTAATTCAGAAATATTTATGTTTCAAGAGTAGCATCTCAACTAAAAAACAGAGGTTTATAATGAACAAGAAGTTATATCTTAATTTTTGGTACTTTCTGTTTTTATAAACACACTTTGATCTTAAATACAAAATTTAAAACCACAAAACTTTCATTTCATTTTTAACTATTTTACTATAATAAATAATCGTTCATAAACTTAAATACAATAGGGAGCAAAATGAAAAGTAAAATATTTCTTATTCTTTTGCTAATTGCAGCAATAACATTTGCACAAGCTAGAAAAATTGAATTTACGGAATTTGATTTAGATAATGGTTTGCATGTAATTTTGCACAAAGATCACTCAACTCCAATAGTAGCAGTAGCAATAATGTATCACGTAGGTTCAAAAAATGAAGATCAAAAAAGAACCGGTTTCGCACATTTTTTTGAACACTTAATGTTTGAGGGATCTAAAAATATTGCAAGAGGTCAGTTTGATAAAATTATGGAGAGTTCCGGTTCTGCCAATAATGCAAATACTACACAAGATAGAACTTACTATTATGAGATTATGCCATCTAATCAATTGGAGTTGGGTCTATGGATTGAATCAGAAAGATTGTTACACGCTAAAATTGATGAAGTTGGAGTAGAAACACAACGAAAAGTTGTAAAGGAGGAGAGAGGTCAAAATTATGATAATAGACCTTATGGGACTTTAATTGAACAAACATTTAAACGAGCTTATAAAGTTCATCCGTATAAATGGTTGCCAATTGGTTCTGCTCAATATATAGATAAAGCAACAATAGAAGAGTTTAGAGATTTTTATAAAACTTTTTATGTGCCGGAAAATGCAACTCTTGTACTTGCTGGAGATATTAATGTTGATCAAGCTAAAATGTTAGTGAAAAAATATTTTAAGGATATACCACGTGGTGGGAAAAAAATACCAAGACCAACTATTACCGAGCCTCCACTTAATGGTGAAGTAAGAGATACTATTTATGATAATATTCAATTACCATTGGTTCTTCAAGCCTATAGAATTCCGGCATCAGGTACTAAAGATTATTATTCCCTTGATATGCTTACAACTTTGTTATCATCGGGTCAAAGCTCGCGACTTCAAAAAGCATTGGTTGATAAAAGTCAAAAAGCAGTAAACGTTGGAGCATTCCCTTATTCTTTAGAAGACTCTGGTTTGTTTCTTGCCTATGCTATTAGCAATGTTGGTGTAGATGCAAAGGAAGTAGAAGCTATAATGCAACAAGAACTTGATAGATCAAAAAATGAACTAATTACAGAAAAAGAATTTCAAAAATTGCGTAACCAAATAGAAAATAGTTTTGTTAGTAGTAACTCAACCGTTGCAGGAATAGCAAGTAGTTTAGCTGAATATAATGTTTTGTATGGAAATACAGAACTAATTAATTCTGAAATTGAGAAGTATATGAAAGTAACAAAAGAAGATATTCAAAAAGTTGCTCAAAAATATCTGAACAAAGATAATAGAGTGGTGCTTTACTATTTAGCAAAATCGAGTAAGAAATAATTTTGAGTTTAAAATAAAGAATTGGAGAATTACAAAATGAAAACTAAAATATATATTCTGCTATTTGTGCTTACATCTTTTTTTTCATTAAATCTTTTTGCACAATTAGATAGAAGTATTCAACCAAAACCAGGAGTAGCGCCTGAAATACAACTTGGAGATTATGAATCATTTGAATTACCAAACGGGTTAAAAGTATTTGTAATTGAAAATCATAAATTACCAAAAGTAACTTTTAGATTAGAAACTTTCCGTGATCCTATACTTGAAGGTAAACATGCCGGATATATTAGTATTGCCGGAGAATTGTTAAGAAGAGGAACAATAACCAAAACTAAGGGACAAATAGATGAAGCTGTTGATTTTATTGGTGCTTCTTTACATACATCAGGGCAATCAATATTTGGTTCTTCTCTTAAAAAACATTTTCCTAAGTTAATGGAAATTATTTCGGATGTAGTATTAAACTCAGATTTTAAACAAGAAGAGTTGGACAAAATTAAAAAGCAAACTATTTCCGGTTTAGCTGCTGCCAAAGAAGAACCAACTTCAATTGCTTCAAACCTAAAAAGGGTATTAGTCTATGGGAAAAAACATCCCTATGGGGAAGTACCAACAGAAAAAACAGTTGAATCCATAACTCTTGAAATGTGTAAAAAATATTATAAAAATTATTTTAGACCTAATATTTCTCTAATTGCATTAGTTGGTGATATAAATGTCGATGAAGCAAAAGAACTTGTTAAAAAATATTTGGGAGATTGGGAACAGAAAGAAATTCCGAAACTAAAATATAAAACACCAAAAGCTCCATTAGTTAGAAGAGTTGCATTCTCAGACAAAGATGCTTCAGTACAATCTGTTATTAACATTTCATATCCGGTTAACCTTAAAATGAGAAGTGATGATGTAATAAAAGCTTCCGTAATGAATACAATTCTTGGTGGAACTTTTTCTGCAAGACTAATGCAGAATTTAAGAGAAAACAAAGCTTATACCTATGGCTCTTATTCAAGGTTAAATCCTGATAGGTTAGTGGGTAGCTTTACTGCAAGTGCAAAAGTACGGAATGAAGTTACAGACAGTTCAATAACAGAAATTTTTAATGAAATGAAAAGATTAAGAAACGAAAAAGTTGGAGATGTAGAATTAACAAGATTTAAGAATTATTTAACCGGAAGTTTTTCCAGAGCCTTGGAGAAACCACAAACAATAGCAACTTTTGCTCTTAATATTGAGAAATATAATTTGCCAAAAGATTATTACAAAAATTATCTTAAAAAACTAAATGCTGTTACAGCAGATGATATTCAAAAAATAGCAAAAAAATATTTGTTGCCTAAAAAGGCAAACGTAATTGTTGTTGGTAGTGCAAAGGATGTTGCAAGTAGTCTTAAGAAATTTAGTGCAAGTGGAAAAATAAAATATTATGATAACTATGGTATAAACTATGATCCGAATGTAAAGAAAGTTGCTGAAGGAGTTACAGTTAAAACAGTACTTGATGCCTATATTACAGCTATTGGCGGAAAAGAAAAAATCCTATCTGTTAAAGATAAAACTATGAAGTTAAAAGGAGTTATGCAGGGAATGGATATTGTTTTAACAATTTCTCAAAAAGCTCCTAATAAATTATATCAAGAACTTGATTTTGGAGTTGGAAAACAAAAGACCATTTTTAACGGTGAAAAAGCTAAAGTAGAAGCTATGGGACAAGTTCAAGAAATTTCAGGAGATAAATTAGAAGACCTAAAGCTGGAAAATAATATGTACTTATTTTTAGATTATGCAAAGTACAATGTTAAAGCTGAGTTAACCGGGAAAGAGGAGGTTGATGGTGCAGAAGCATATAAAGTAGTTTTAACTTATCCTACCGGAAGTAAAAGGACAGAATATTATGATGTTAATAGCGGACTAAAAGTTATGGAGGTAAGTAAAATTAAAACACCAAAAGGTGAGTTTACACAAAAAGTTGGTTTAAAAGATTATAAAGAAGTTAACGGAATGCAAGAACCATCCAAACTAACTCAATCTATGGGTGGACAAACAATAGAGTTAGAGGTTGCATCAATTAAAATTAATACAGGTCTAAGCGATACATTATTTGATGTTGAATAAATTATAGAATGGTATTTTAACTAAATGAAACCCATCTGTAATAGTTGGGTTTTATTTTATATTAAACAAAAATGAATAAACAAAAATATACAACAATAGTTTTTGATTTAGGAAATGTTCTAATTCCTTTTGACCATAATCTTTGGATTAAACAATTAAATGAAGTTGAAGTTGGTTTAGGTGAAAAGTATTATAAAAGTTATTTTGATAATTATGAAATCCACAGAAAATATGAAGCCGGGAAATTAACTGATGAAGAATTTATAGAACAAAATTTAAGTTGGGTGAATTATAAAGTTTCATCAGAAGAATTTTGCAAAATATTTTCTGAAATATTTAAGATTAATAAAAATGTTATTAAGCTTCTTCCAATTCTAAAAGCAAAATATAAGTTAGTTTTACTTTCCAATACAAACAACATTCATAGAGAATATGGCTGGTCGAAATATTCTTTCATAAATCATTTTGATAAACTTATTTTATCTAACGAAGTGGGAGCTGTTAAACCGGAAGAAAAAATATTTAAAAAGGTTGAAGCATTTACAAATGAAAAGTCTGAAACACATATTTTTATTGATGATATAAAAGAATACACAGAAGCAGCAAAACAATTAGGTTGGGATAGTATTCAATTTGTTGGATATGACAGTTTAGTAAAAGAATTTAAGGGAAAAGGAATTTTATAAAAGATCTTGTCATTCTCAGCTTGACTGGGAATCTATAAGTTATTACTTATATGGATTTTCTATACAAACATTCAGAAATGATAAAATAAAAATATAATAAATCCAAATTGGTTTTAAGAAAGAAAAAAAATGTTATTGCAAGAAGTGTTTTTTATGACAGAATATTTTTCCAAAAACCATTTTATTCTCAGTATAAAAGTTTGCGTATTCTAAAACTTTGATGAGTTCCATTCATATTTCTCGTCTCCGGTTATTCTGTCTTCCTGCTACCAAGCTTCACCCCCACTTCTTCCAAACATCCGGCTCATACCCAATAGTAGCATCTTTACCATTTCTAACAATAGGAGTTTTTATCAAAAGCGGATCTTCCAAAAGTTCTTCCTCCAAATTAAAAACCATAAACTGCAAACCTCTTTTTTTATACTGCTTACTTTCTGTATCAAGTAAATCATCTAAGTTTATAGCTCTTGAAATATTTTGCAATTCTCCATTGCTCAATCCTTTTTCAGTTAAATCTCTAAAGTGAAATTTAATATTTCGTTCTTTGAAAAATCGTTGAGTTTTTTTTGTTGCATTACATTTTTTTGTGCCGAATATTTGAATGTTCATAATTTTCTTTATTTTTAATGTTGGAACAAAATTACAAAATAAGAGTTATTAATGTTGTATATAAAAAATGGAAAAATAATAGTGGATAAAAAAATACTAATAATACTGATTTTCCTTTCCTTTCAAAATTATTTTGCACAAGGTGCAAGGTTTGATTCGCTTACTGTTGAAGGTATTGCTCAAATATACAACATTCAGTTTGATGATGCTGAAAGAACATTTAACATTTTACAAACAGAATATCCTAAGCATCCGGCAGGTAAGTTTTTTAGTGCTATGATTCTTTGGTGGGAAATTACACTCAATAGAAATAACGAAAGTTATGATGAAGAATTTGAAAAAAAAATGGAAGATGTTGTTGAATTTTGTGATGATCTTTTAGATGAGAATGAGAAAAATGTTGATGCAATATTTTTTAAAGGTGGTGCTTTAGGTTTTAAAGGAAGACTTTATGCTTTACGCAAACAATGGTTTGATGCAGCCCTTGATGGAAAAGAAGCATTGCCATTAGTAAATGAAGCTTATGAAATAGACCCAACAAACGAAGATGTAAAACTTGGTTTTGGTATTTATAATTACTTTGCGGAAGCTATTCCTGAAAAATATCCATTTGTAAAACCTGCTATGCTTTTTTTCCCTGGTGGTGATAAAGCAAAAGGTATAGAACAACTGAAGACAGCTGCCAAGAAAGCTAAGTATGCAGGAATTGAATCAAGATTTTTTTTGATGACGTTGTATTATCAATTTGAAAAAGACTATAAGAGTGCATTCACTTATGCAGAAAGTCTTCATAATGATTTTCCAGATAACCCAATATTTGAAAAATATTTGGGGAGAATTATTGTTAAAAAAGGGAACTACCAAAAAGCTGCTGATGCTTTTACAAGTATAAATAATAAATGTAATGCAAAACAAAAAGGTTATAACTTAACACTAAAAAGAGAAGCTACTTATTACATTGGTAACAATTATAAAATGAAAGGAAATATTAAAGAAGCAATTAAGTATTTTGAAGAGTGTGAGACTGTTTCTAAAGTTGTTGATAAAGATGTAGATGAAACTTCCGGATTTTTAATAAATGCAGTTTTGTATTTGGGTATGCTTTATGATCAAGCTAATATGCGATTTGATGCAATAAAAAAATACAAAGAAGTTTTAAGCTACAGAAAGTATGGTAGTTCGCAAAGAAAAGCAAAGAAGTATTTGAAGAAAGCTTATAGAAAATAAAAAAAGCCGATCTACTTCTAAATCGGCTTTTGTAAAAAAACTATTAAAATTTCTAGAATGCCTTAGTAATTCCCAAACTAAAAGCAAAAACATCTAAGTGGTGAATACCTGGCATATTTTGCCATTTGTCAGGAGTAACATTTGCTGGGAAAGCAGTAATATCTCTATCGCCACCTAATAAATATTCAGCTGCAGCATCAATAGTATATTTCCCAAATGAATAGCCAATACCTGCTGTTACTGCATGGTTGTTTGATGATGGAAATAAAATGTTTAATGTTTCGTCTGGTGATGGAGCCGGATCATAATAGTAACCTAATCTTAGAGCAACTTTAGGAGAAACTAATAATTCTCCACCAAAACGAAATTGTATTGCATTTATCCAATCGAGTTTAAATTCTCCATCAGGTAATTTTTCATAATCAGCAACAAACTTATCTAACTTAGCCCAATTACTATATTGTGCATTGAATGCTAATGTTAAGCATTTCGTTGGTTTGTAAGCTACACCTCCACCAATCCACATTGGCCAAGTTACATCTCTAGTAAATTTTGTATTTACAATATTTCCCATTCCTGGTACATCGATGTCAGCTGTTCCTTCCATACTAACACTAGTAGCAGTTCTAAATGAAGCAGCTACTGATAGCTTTTCACTCACATCATATTTCAAACCAATTGTTACTCCATATCCTAGACCAGTTGATTCTTCTTTGTATTGAACCCATGTATCTAAAGTGTCATTTCCATCAAGATCAGCATGATTTGGTTTTGAAAGATCGAACATAGCATAATAAATATTTGCTGCAATACCAATTGAAAATTTATCATTTACTTGATATGCAACTGATGGAGAAATTGCAACAACACCAATTCGTGATTCCCATTCAAATGATTTTGCACCAGAGAAAGCAGCCAAATCAGCACCAGCCCATTGTGCTCCTAATCCTGCGGGTACATAAACACCCAATCCAAAAGTTAACTTATTCATGTTGTAAACACCCATTAAACCGCCAGTCGGATATAAGTTTGATTCTGTTTTTGTATCAATATCAATTCCCATAGGTGGAGCTGCGAATTTATATGAGCCAAAAGGCATAACACCAGTAAAAAATAAGTTAACTGATGATGGTTGCCCTGCTAAACCAGCAGGATTCCAATAAATTGCTGTTGCATCATTTGCAAGTCCTACAAAAGCACCACCCATACCAAGTGCTCTTGTACCAACGCTGTTCAGACTTAATCCGTTAGCTAAGGAAATCGTACTAAGCATACATAATAGTGTAAAACTTAAAACGAGAGTTTTGATTCTTTTCATTTTTTCTCCATTTGTATTTTATAAATGTGTAAGATATTATTTTCTAACAGTAATAATTCCTACTTAATTGATTTAATCTTCTGTATAGTCTTTACCAAGTAAAGCTTTTTTAATTGATTCATCTAAAATTCCCGGCATACTCATATGATCCATAAAAGCAGACATTCCAGCATCCCAAAAATACATATCCATTCTGTGCATTTCTCTTTGAGTGTAAACGTTAATTTTATCACCTTCTTGCATTAGTAAAACTTCTATTGGGTAGGCAGGAACGTGATCAATTCCCGGACACATATCTCCTTCTTCTTCCCTTGAAGCACTAGCAATATTAAAGGAAACAGCTTCAGTTCTTGGTCTGGTAAGTCCTAATAAAATAGCATCGTTTTTAGGTGATATAATTTCAGAAATGATTTTCCATTGTAAAGCTTTTTTATTTGGATACCATCTGTATTCTTTGTCATCTTCAACCGGCTTAAAGGATTTTAAATTAGAGATAAATTTTTTCTTCAAATTTTGCAAACCAGAAACTCCATCAGTATTAGGAACTGAATAAATAAGAGGAAACTGATCTTCATCATTAAACAATGTTAAAGAACCAACCATCATAAACATATCCTTTGATGATTCTTCTAAATCTTCATCATCTCTAATTGGTTCCATAGCTTTTTTAATTTTTTCACCACCAACCGTGTTGTGCAATAAAGAAATTAAGTTGGTTTTGTATTTCTTTGTTTTAGAAATTACTTGTTTGTATAAATCCACTTTATCATTTTCAAATAAATCGTTAAATACAATTCTATTAATAGTTTCTGGATCTGTTATTACAACATTAACTCCATTAGCTGTTTCATAAAGTCCAACTTTTAGAAAACCAGCAACTAAATATTTTGTACCAAAGGATGTTAACATTTTAGAATACGATTTTTTTGATAGGACAATCAATCTTGCCGAAAACCCACAATGTTCAGTTTTTTCTTCACGTATAAAATCTGGAGTATTCACTACATTAGAATATAAAACTTTATAACCTTCTGATTTTACTTTTGAAACGATAAGTTGTTGAAGTTCATTGATATTACCATTAACATTTTTGTTAGTCATCATATAAATTCCATGATCGGAAGCAAACATTAATGAATAAGTAGTTAGTAATAGTAAAACTAATAGTTTAGATTTCATTTTTTCTCCTTAAAGTTCAGTTAATCCAATAACTCTTTTATTTTTTCTTTTATTGATGAGCAAGTTCCAAAGCTATTATAGACTTCACATTCTCTGCAATCTCTATTGGAACAGCAATTATTTTTATGATTTAGCATCCAGCAAGGTTGGGTATGTCCGGAAAAATAATTACAGTTAGCTTTATCTTTTTTACTGCAATTTATAATTGCCCAACAAGGAAGAAGAGCAAGTATTCTTCTCATTCCTTCTATGTTTATTTTATCTTCGTTAATTGTCTTTTGTATGCATCGAACTCTATCAATATCTTTATTTGAGTACAACCTTTGATTACTTGTTTTTCTGAATGGAATTATTAACCCTTCACGCTCATACATTCTAAGTGTATGAACTGAAATTTCCAAAATACTTGCTGCATTACTTATTGTATAAATGGGATCGTTAGGGTTATTATGCATAATTATTTATTCATCAAAGTTGATATTATCTAGTGTCAACTTTCTTGCCAAAAGATATTCTAATATTTGCTAACTGTAAATGTATAATATTAGATAAATGACTCTTAATAATGAGAATTTTAGAAGATTATTTTATCAAAACTGATATCTTTATTAATTACATAGAAAGCAACCGAAGTAGAAACATTTTGACATTTATAGAATTGTACTATTATTTGAGGCTTAGATTAAATAAAAAGCAAATTAGAAATTCTAATAAAAAAAATGAGAACCCACTTTCTTCAAAAGGATATTTTATGCAGAGTAAGGATAGAGCTAAAGATGAAGTTTATAAAACACTTATTGCATTAATCTTTGTATTTTCCGGTGCTACAGGATTAATATATCAAATAGTTTGGTTCAAATATCTTTCTTTGTCTGTAGGTAACTCTACATCAGCACAAATGGTAGTGTTAGCAACATTTTTAGGTGGTCTTGCAATTGGTAATCATTTTTTTGGTAAGAAATCCGATACTTTATTAAATCCTCTCAAAACGTATGCTTTTTTAGAAATTGTAATTGGGCTTTATGCAATTCTTTATCCTTCCTTAAATAAAATATTTTCAAATTTGTTTTTTTCAATTGTTGCAAACTCATCAATTGAAAGTGGGGATGTTGCATATAGTTTGCTTAGACTATTATTAAGTGCAGTACTGTTGCTTATTCCAACAATTGCAATGGGCGGAACTTTACCGTTGCTAACATCTTTTTTTGTAACTAGAATTGAAAATACAAGAAAAGACGTTGCAACATTATACTTTCTTAATTCCTTTGGAGCTGTGTTTGGTGTTTTCTTAGCTGGTTTTTTATTTATAGAAACATTTGGATTGGAAGTAACAATTTATATTGCAGGTATTCTGAATGTGGTGTTGGGAATTATTTCTTTTCTAATTTCACTAAAAATCATAAAGATCAAAAATGAAACGAATAGCATTCTAGAAAATGCTAAAATAGATTTTAATTTGTCAAAATTAGAACTTAGAATTATTTTGTTAGTTGCCGGACTTTCTGGAATGGCAGCTTTAGTTTATGAAATGGTTTGGGTAAGATTATTTGTAAATATATTTGGCTCATCAACTTATGTCTTCTCAATAATGCTTGCAGCTTTTATTAGTGGAATTACTATTGGTAGCTTTATAGTTGCAAAGTCTTTCCTTAAAAAATATAATAAACTCTTTCTCATAAGTGGTTCGCAGTTTGCAATTGCAGCGGGAACAATTTTAGCTTTAATATTTGCAGAAAACCTTCCTTATTATACGTGGGTATTTGCTTCATTGTTGAATAAAACAGAATCTACTTTTGGCATTTTTCTCTTTTCCGAATTTTTTATCAGCTTTATTATTATGCTTGTTCCAACGTTATTTATGGGAATGACACTTCCATTAATTGTAGAAGTTGTTTCACAATCAAAATTAAAGGCTGGCTCATCTGTAGGACAAATTTTTTCAATTAATACAATAGGAACAGTAATAGGTGTTCTTTTAACCGGACTAGTATTTATTCCAACATGGGGAATGAAAGGAAGTTTCACTATAGGAATTATAATTAATTTCTTAGCTGGTTCTTTGATTCTTTTCTTTACTAAAAAAGTTAAAACTGTATATAAAAGTGTATTGTTTGGTTTTATGTCGGTTATCTTTTTCTTTTATATGTTAGGCTCAAATGATTTAGGTAAAAATATTTTACTTGGTGGAGTATTTAAAAAATTTAATTCAGCACCACCGGAAACATTATACAAATACAAAAAAAATCTAAAGAATAGAAAAGTTCTTTTCTATAAAGAAGGAGTATCTGCTAATGTTGCAGTTACTGAAACTACTGATAAGCAAAAACAGAAAATTTTAATTATAAATGGAAAACCTGATGCCAGTAGTTACGGTGATATGCCAACTCAAGTACTATTAGGGCAAGTTCCATTAATGTTACACGAAAATCCTAAAAATGTATTTGTCGTGGGGTTTGGAAGTGGGGTAACAATAAATTCGGTTTTGTCGCATCCTATTAGTAGTGTTACTTGTGCTGAAATTTCTAAAGAAGTTATTGAAGCTGGAGATATTTTCAGTAAAGAAAATAATAATTGTCTTGCAGACCCGAGACTAAAAATATTGGTTGAAGATGCACATGCAGCATTAAAACTTTCAAAACAAAATTATGATGTAATTATTTCTGAACCATCCAACCCATGGATTGCTGGAATTGGTAATTTATTTTCTAAAGAATATTTTGAGACTTGTAAAAGTAAATTAGATACTAATGGAATTATGGTTCAATGGTTTCATTTGTATGAAACAAATGATGAGGTTGTAAAATTAGTATTAAACACATTTAAAAGTGTTTTTAAATATGCCCAGATTTGGAATGGAGTTTCTAACGATCTTATACTTGTTGGTTCTAAATCAAGAATTAAACTAAACAGTAAACTGCTGGAAGAAAAACTTAAAATTAAAAAAATACAAAAAGACTTTAATAAAATTAGTATTGATAATGTATTTACGTTTTTGTCTTGCCAACAGAACTCAACCGAAGGTTTTTATACTTTAACTGTTTCTAAAAAACCAATAAATACAGAAGTATTACCATTGTTAGAGTTTGAAGCACCAAGGTCATTTTATCTTCATACAAGTTCTACATTTATTTATGATAATGATGAGAGATTTGATACACTTCAACAAAAATTGTTAGTTAAACAATATATAAAGAATAACAAAGTTGAATACAATGATTACTTAACAACTGCGAAATATCAATTGAGTAAAATTCACAACTATCGATTTGCATTTGGGATTACAAACTATCTAAGAAATAATTTTCCACTAAATTACGAAACTGAAATATTATATTCCGACTGTTTACGAGTTATTAAATTTGACAATAGAAATGTACAAGTCCTAAAAAATATTGTTAAAAATTTCCCAAATGCAAAAAAACAAAAGGTAGAGTATTTGAATATTCTTTTAACTGAAAAATTATATACTTCCACATTTATTCAACCAACTTCAATTGATTCAATAGTGAAATTTTTAATTACCGAAGTATCTGATGATTCTACAAAACTAGCTAAAACTTATATACAACTATCCAAAATATATTTAGAAAATAGTAATATAAAAAAATCGGAAGAGATGCTGGAAAGTTTATTTGCCATTGTAAATAAAAAGCCTGAAGTTAAAGAAGCTTTGCCTTTTGAGGATTACTACTACGTAAGCTTGATATTAGCTTACTATCGAGATGATGAAAAAAGTATGCTAGAGAATTTTTCCAATCTACTTGCTACTAATGCCAATTATAAGGAGATATATAAATTTACAGGTTTATTTAATGCCAAAACAGAATTGAATAAGTAGAACAATTCTATCTACCTGTTAAACTTCAAACTCTACTCAAGTTAGTAAATGTTATTTCCATATTAAATATAATTTTTTTGAACAAAACCTAAAAATCACAAAAAATTTTACGAAAATATAATAATAAATAAGAAAATTGGAACTTTTAAGGGGAAAACCATGAAGACTATTTCACTAACAATAATTTTAGTTTTATTTATTTCGCAATTGTTTTTTGCACAACTTGAATATCCTGGTTCCGTTGATATTACTGGAAGTGTAGAGGTAGTATTTAATTCTACAACAGATAGTTGTTCTAGTCAAAATATTCCAGATGCACCTATTAGAGCTTTTAGAGATGTTGATAATAACATTCAAATAATTGTTTCACACTTTGAAGGTTATAGAATGAAAGGTGCTGATTTTAATTCTCTTTCGGTTGATTGTGCCAATGGTCCGGTTTGGACATCTAACTTTGATTCTGATCCTTCAAAATATAATAACAAAGAATGGTTAACTGGACTTTATACTTTAGACGGTGAAACAATATACTCGTTAGTTCATAATGAACATCAAGGAAGTGTACTTTCAAATTGGTATAACTCAATTACACTTGCAGTTTCTAATGACACAGGCAAAACTTATTCTCAGTCTTCAGCTCCTAATCATCTAGTGGCAAGTATTCCGTACAAATATACTAGTGGAATGGGACCGGCAGGAGTTTTTGAACCTAGTAACATTATTTATCATGATGATTATTACTATGTTCTTTTACATATGGAAAGTTTTGGTCTTCAAAAGACGGGTGTTAGTATAATGAGAACTCAAGATATTTCAAATCCAACATCTTGGGAAGTGTGGGATGGAGAAGGTTATAGCAATAGCTTTATAAATCCATATACAGAAACTAGTTTTAATCCAGCAGAGCATATAGGCAAAATAATTGCTCTGGGTGAAATTGAAAAGATGCATGGAAGTATAACCTGGAATACATATTTTAATAAATTTTTACTTGTAGGCTCGGCACAAAAAAATGGTATTTGGGGATTTTATTATAGTTTATCTGAAGACTTAATACATTGGAGTGTTAGAAAAAAAATAATGGAAGCAAACTTAAATATACATGCACAAGCTAGTGGTGATGTTTATGGATATCCTTCTATTATTGACCATAACGATACAACAAGAAATTTTGAAGTTACCGGACAAGAGGTTTATTTATATTATTCTAAATGGCCTTATGGAGAAAACTATAATAGAAAAATAGAGAGACTACCTATTCGATTTAATAAATTATTTGTTGATGGTTTTGTAGTAGATGATAATGGTGATGACAATGATGCAAATAATGGAGATGGTATTGCATCAACTTCAAGTGGAAAAACAAGTTTACGCTCAGCTATAGTGGAAGCCAATTTTAGACCAATTTGGTATAGAGATTCTGTAATTACAATTTCATTTAATATTTCTGGGACAGGTGTACAATCACTTACATTAAACGATGATATGCCAGATATTTGGTATCCTGTAAAAATAGATGGGTACACTCAACCTGGAGCAAAGGAAAATACAAATACTTTTACCGATGGAAGTAATGCTGAACCACTAATACTTATAAATGCGAATGGTAATGGGGGAATATTAGTTGAAGCACCTAATACTACAATTCGTGGACTTGTTATTAACAACCATAACGGGCCGGCAATAAATATCAATGGTGTAAGTGGATGTTCAATTGATGGTAATTTTTTAGGTACAAGTGCTAATGGCTTAACAAATGTTGGGGATGATGGAAATGGACTCTTTATAGATGATGGCCAAGATAATTCAATAGGTGGTGATATTGCAAGTAAAAGAAATGTAATACTTGGTGGAATAACTATTATGGGAAATTCTGCTACAGGAAATGTTATTGCCGGTAATTATATAGGAACAGATAAAACCGGAACAGTAGCTCTTTCTAAAAATAGTAACGGTGTACAAATTATTGAAGGTGCTAACAGTAATACAATTGGTGGTGAATATAGTAGCTCTCAAAATCTTATTTCAGGTAATGCACTACAAGGTATTTGGATTTCTGGCGGTGGTGTTGAATATAATAGTATTCTAAATAATTTTATTGGTACAGATGCTAGTGGAGGAAGTAAATTACCTAATACTTTTTCAGGGGTATATATTGCTGATAGTGCAAAATATAATTCTATTGGACAAGTTGATGCTGGTAATGTGATCTCCGGTAATACTTATGAAGGAGTAGTATTAGAAAACTGTTCAAATAATTTTGTTCAAGAAAATTTTATTGGTACGGATATAACAAGAAATTTAAATATGGGGAATGGAAGTTATGGTGTCTTCATATTAAATAATTCAGAAAATAATATGATTGGTGGAAGTGAAGCTGAAACCGGAAATACTATTGCATTCAATTCTAATTCAGGAGTTGCAGTTAGTAATAATTCAATAAAAGGAAATGCAATTTTAAGAAATTCCATTTATCAAAATGGTCAGTTGGGTATTGATATATTTGCAGATGGAGCAGTAAACGAAAATATTTTAACAGATTATCCTGGAGGAACGCAAAATTTTCCGGAAATAAAATCTGCTCAAGTTGGAGATTCATTAATTGTGAGTGGTGTGTTGTGGAGTATAGCAAGAAATACCAGGCTGCAATTTTTTATTAGTGATTCGGTCGATTTAAGTGGATATGGAGAAGGACAAATTTTTATTGGGGAAAAACTAGACTCGGCAAAAGATTCTGAATTTACTTTTACCTTTGTCTCTGATGGCTATATTGGAAAGTACATAACTGCAACAGCTACAGATTCTTTAAATACTACTTCGGAATTTTCAAAAGCTGTTCTAATAAGAGAATCTTCTCCACAAATTAAAGTTGAAAGAGAAACTATCCATAAACAAATCCCTCAAAATTCTAATGTAGAACTTGAGCTATATATATATAATAGAGGTGCTAAAGTACTTAATTGGTCAACTAGTTCAAACGAGTCGTGGCTTAATCTTTCGGTAAATAGTGGGACTATTTATGCAAAAGGAAATGATAAAATTATTGTAGGAATGAATACAAATGGTCTTCAACAAGATACGTATTATGATACAATTAAAATAGTCTCAAATGATCCTATAGATTCAGTTTTATATATTCCGGTTACATTAAACGTAACAAGAGTTCCAACAAAGTTAGGGGTTTCCGCAGATAGTATTTGGGTTGCTTGTAACAAAGGTGAAAGTATTTCTAAAACTTTTTACATAACAAATAAAGATTCCTCACAAGTGAATTGGTCAATAACAACAGTAGCACAAAGAAATTGGATGTCTTTAGAAAAACAAAATGGCACATTGCTAGGCAACAAGGTTGATACAATAACTATTGACTTTAATACAACTGGTTTGCAAAATGGGAATTATCCCAATACATTAAACGTTTATTCGAATGAACCTAACAATGTAGATTACTCAATAAAAGTTTTAATGGTAGTTGATGATTATCCCACAATAGAAATTAGCTCAGACACGATTAAATTTGTTCTAAAACCTAATGAAGAAAAAACTGTACCCCTAACAATTAAAAATAAAGGGAAAGTGAACTTAGATTGGGATTTGAATTGGACTTACTACTATTCTCCTTGGATAAAACCATCTTTACTAAGTGGAATTCTTGCACCAAATATTTCAGGTGTTATAAATATAAAAGTAAGTGCAAATGATCTTGATAGTACTTATTCGCAAGGTGCTCTTATGGTACGATCAAATGATCCAAACTACAAGCTTGTTAAAATACCAGTAGTTGCTATAGTAGTAAAAACAACTGAATTTGAAAATGTAAATGAAAATTTACCAACAGAATATTCTTTACAACAAAACTATCCAAATCCATTTAATCCGACAACTACAATAAATTATTCCTTGCCTGTAATGGATAAAAAATATTCATCCAATACAAATGTTTTTATTAAGGTTTATAATGTTCTTGGAAAAGAAGTTGTTACACTTGTAAACAAAGAACAATCCGCTGGAAATTATAGTGTAGTCTTTGATGCAAAAGATTTACCAAGTGGAGTTTATATTTATTCAATAAAAGCTGGTGGGTTTACGAGTAGTAAGAAATTTATTTTAATGAAATAATCTCTTAAGTTGTCAGGCACTTTAAAGTGCCTGACAACAAATATAGAAAATTAAAATTTCAATCCATACCAAACCACATTAGGATAAACTTTTATTGTTGGTGCAGGAAGATGATATTTATTCAAAATTTTAATTATAGAGTTTATTAAACTAGAGCTAGTTTTAATAGAATTTAAATCCCAATCTAACCCGATGTAAAATTCGTGATTCCCAAATTTAGAATTATCCAAATTGTTTACACCATGCCCAATTGCAATATTTATAAAATCCGGTAAATATTTATCTAACTTATTGGGTAGAAGTTTATCTATATCAATACTTAACCAATGATAAGTGCTTTCATAATCATCCATAATGTAAGAGTTAGAACCATTCTTAAATCTTTCAGAGGGATAGTAACTAATTTTTAGATTAAATTTTTTTAATATTGGATAATTATGCTGTAGATAAGGATACATTGAACCAAGAGAATTTGCAGCAAAATCTCCCCAGCTAAAACCATATTGTTTGGAGAAGCCATCCCTTATTTCTAAAAATGTTTGGTAGGTTAAAGTAAACAAACCGGAATACAAAAAACTATTCCTTTCTGAAAAACCAATCCACCGAAAGGCATCTTTATAAATTGTAGAAACTAAATTGCCAAAATAAAAATGTCCTAATTTATCAGAACCCAAAGCATAATTCCAATCTTGAGTCCAGTTTGTATGAAAGTGTGCAGGTTCGCCTTTCCACCACATACTATTTTGAATGCCATAAGCGTATATAAATGTTCCGGCACTCAATCCACCAACAATTAAAAATCTATTTGTATTTAGTGAATCGTGTTTAATTGTTTGTGCAGAAACAGTTTGGAGGAAAACTAAAGTGAAAGAAATAAAGATTATTTTCATTATGAAATTATTCTTAGGAAATAAATCAATTATCAATGTGAACTCAACACTTTTTGGTGAGTGTGGCAATCTGCCAATGGCATTAAAAAACAACAGATTGTCTGTAGAAAAATATTTCTTGCAATGAAATCAAAATTTATAAGAGTTGTTATACAAAACTCATTAAATAAATTATCTTACAAAACCGTAGAAATACCAATTCTATGAATAGCTCCAATAAATCCCATTGAAGAAAAGGCATAATCTACATTATAGTTGCCTCCAATAATTCCAACTCCAAGATTAAAGCCTGCTAAACCGGCTGAAGTTCCTATTTTTAGCTCCTTGCGTTTTTCATTATCATAACCAAAACGAAGTCGAACAACTTTACTCATTTTAAATTCACCACCAATAGTAAATTGTTTAAATCTATCTGTAAATTTATCTTGGTTTTCATTCAATTTATTAAGTGAGGCATAAAAAGTGAAAGGCAAGTGAGCAAGAGTTTTAGAAATTCCAACCCTCATATCTAAAGGTAAACTTTCGGTTGTTGTATAATATTGAGTTAATTGCGAACCAAGGTTTAAAATAGAAAATCCAAAATTCCATCTTGAATCTGGAATTGAATAATGAAGTCCAAGATCAATTGCAAAACCGACTGACGATAGATTTTCTATACCGGAATAAATAAACTTTATATTTGCTCCATAATAAAAATTTTGATCCAACTCATTTGCATAGCCGATAATTGCTGCAAAGTCATTTGCTCCAAATTCACCGATCTTTGTTCCAAATTCATTAGCTTTAATAAAATTGCCATAATTTAAGTATTGCATTCCTGCCGAAAATCTTCCAATTCCTTCAAATTCTTGAGAGTATGCTAAACTTGCAGAATTTATATCAAGCAAATGTTTTGTGAAAGAAAATGAGATTGGTTTGTCTGTTAAATAATTTATTGCAGCAGGATTATAGAACATAACATTTGGGTCATCGTTGTTAGCAACAAAACTACCAGCTAGTGCCGCAGCTCTAGGACTTTGATCCAATCTTAAAAAATTAAATGTACTTTGAGCTAAGATTGAATTCAATGTTATTATTAAAAATAATGCTACTAAAAAACTTTTCATAAATTCCTCAATATTTAACATCTGATTTTAATGATAAAAAAAAAGAAAGGCAAGACGATACTTTTTTTTGACCTTAAAAATTGTACTGTAAAAAATAGGAACATTAAGGAAAAGCAAATGTAAAATTTAAATTGAAATGATAAAAAAGTGAGATTTTATTTTTGTGTCATATTTAGGTATTTTACTTGTCGGATAATTACTTAGAAACTTAAAGTAAGAAATGGATAGAATAAAACATCAAATATATATTATCTTTTTACTTATAATGTTTAACATTAGTACTTTTGCTCAAATAAAAACTAATGTTGAAATTGTTCAATCTTTAGTTAGTGATGTTGTTACTGAGATTGCTGCAAAATCATCAGTTAAGAAAATAGAACTGCAATTTATTGCTGCTGATAATTATAAAATTCTAAAAACAAAACTTATTGAGAATTTACAAAAGAATAAATTTATTGTACAAAATGAAAGCAAGAGTAAATTAAACTTTACTTTAAGTGAAGCAAGAATTAATTATAAAAATATATTTAGAGATGGAATTCTTGGGGAGTACTTAGTTAAGAGAGAAGCAAGGTTAAACGGTTCGTATTTTTTTGAAAAGGGTAATGAAATTGGCAAAGTTAATAATTTCTCTTTTTCAACTTCAGATACTGTAAAATATGAAGATGTTAACAAACTAGAAAATATCGCTTATACGTTTACAACTTCTCAATTACCTAACGAACCATTCTTTTCAAGTATTGTGGAACCGGTTATTGCTGTTGGGACTGCAGCAGTTGCTGTTTACTTATTCTTTAATGTTAGAAGTAAGTAGAGGTGTATTAGGTCTCTGAATTAGTATAGAAAGCTTTGGGAACTTTTTGGTTAAAGTTTTTGCAAATAAAAATCAGTTTCAAACAAAAATATTATTATTTAAGTTTACATTTTTGAAAAATTGAACTTGAATGGGAAAACAAAATTTAATGAAAAAAGTATTCTTTAGTTTATTTGTCTTAGTAAGTATATGGAGTTGTTCAACAACAGTAGATACAAGCAGTTTTTCTGCCGAAGAGCATTTACAATATGCACAAAAACTTTTAACCGAAGGTGATTACGAAATAGCAGTACGAGAGTATCAATCAATATTACTTCAGTATGCTGGTAGCCCTGTAAACGATGATGCCCAATACTTTTTGGGAATAACTTATTATAAGCGAGAACAATATTTGTTAGCCGCTTATGAATTTAGCAAACTGATTAGAGATATTCCGGCAAGTGAATTTGTACAAGATGCACAGTTTATGTTAGCAGATTCGTACTATCAACAATCACCAAATTATCAACTTGAGCAAAGTTATACAAAAAAAGCTGTTGAAGAATTTCAAGCATTTATAGAATTTTTCCCAACACATCCAAAAGTACCGGAAGCAGAAAAGAAAATTAATGAGCTAAACAAAAAATTTGCCCAAAAAGAATTCCATAGTGCTGAGATTTATGAAAAAATGGAATACTATAATGCTGCAATAAAATATTTTACACAAGTTTATGAAACCTTTCACGATACTGAATATGCTCCGAAAGCACTATATCGAAAAATTCAATTATTGGTAGAAAAGAAAAGAGTAGATGAATCTTTAAGAAATATTGCCGATTATATTGAGAAATACCCAACTAACGAAAAGGTTGATGAACTTAAGAATCTAAAAGAGGAATTGGAAGCAGAGTTTAATGGCTAAACAAAAGAAAACAGTTGCTTATTCTTCAATAACTATGACTGAGCTTGTACTTCCGCAACATACAAACCAACTAGGTAATTTATTAGGCGGACAGTTAATGCATTGGATTGACATTTGTGCTGCTCTTGCATCTGCAAAACATTCCGAACGTGTTTGTGTAACAGCTTCTGTTGATAATATTGATTTTCACGAACCAATTAAGCTTGGCGATGTTGTTACACTTGTAGCATCAGTTAACAGAGCATTTAATACCTCAATGGAAGTTGGAGTAAAAGTTTGTGCAGAAAATTTTGTTAAAGGTAAAGAATTGCATACTAATTCTGCTTATCTTACATTTGTTGGTTTAGATGAAAATGGTAAGCCCATAAAAACATACGAGATAACCCCTGAAACAGATGATGAAAAACGAAGATATAAAGAAGCACTTTCAAGACGCAAAGAACGTCTTCGTTCTAGAAAATCTGCAAAGTAGAACCTTTCTTTTCTTACTGATTTTCTCAGTAAATATTTTTGGACAAGTACCCATCAATAATTTTGGTCATTCGGAAATAATTAAAACTTACCCGAATTATACAAAGCTTACTTTAATAGATTTTAACAATGATGGTATTGAAGATATTTTCCTTTTTGGTAATAATAGAAAAAATTTTACTACTCATCTTGGTATAAAAGATTCAACCTTTCAAAAAGCAGTAAAAAAATTCTTCCTTTTCCCCATTGATGATTTTAAGTTTTTTGCAAAATCTAAAACCGGAGAAAATTACTATATCTTCGTTTCTAGAAATAAAAGAATTGTTGGTCTTGTATCCTTTACTAAGAATAATACACTACAATTACTGGATAAAATTAAACTAGATTCGTACCCAACTACAATTAAAATTGTTAATATAGACAATGACGATGAACCTGAAGTGTTAATTTACGGTAATAATTTTAGTGGTTTAACTTTAGTTGAAAATAAAGGATTTCGGTTGTATATAAGTAAAATTATTAAGGAAAAAATATTTACCGAAGTTTTAAGTAACGATTCTGATGAAGATGACTATAACAAAATGATTTTAGTTGATATGCTAAATAATTCATTAAATTTTTATGATGGAACAATTGAAAATGGACTTCAAAGCATAAGAGAAATTGAGTTTGATGAAGCTATTACAAAAGTAAAAAAAATAGATTTTAATGAAGATGATTTTTTTGATATAGCGGTTGCAACAGAAAGCGGAATGCAAATTTTACTTGGAGATTCAGTTTATTCATTCAAAAAAATATTTAAGTTAAATGATTATTTGATTAAAGATTTTGACTATTGCGATCTAAATTGTGATAAGAAGAACGATCTACTTTTCTCAAGTATTACAGATGATAAAATTATTTTTGATTATAATGAAGATAATTTAGTTCTACAAGTGGATGGTTTAGCAGATTACCAAATATATCAAAGTAATAATGAAAAAAAGTTACTGGTCTTAAGTAAAAAAGGAAGATTGAATATTTTCTCAAGTACAAATCAATGGGGGAAATCTTTTAATTATTATGTTGGTGGAAAACCTTCAATAATAAAATACTCTAAAAAGGAGAATTCAAAAGAAAGTAAATTTGCAATTTATGATGAAGAAAATAAATCATTAAATATTTTACATTTAGATTCTGTAGGGAATTTTAACAATATTATTAAAGTTACTTTTACAAATACAATTTCTGATTTCGTTTTTTCCCCAAAATTAAATTTTATAATTGGTTATTCTAATAAAGACAGACTATTAGAGAAAATCTCTCTGAGTAGTACTGGAGATGAAAAAATAAAATATTTTGTTTATGCAGAGCATCCAATTACTTTTGCGAAAGTAGATTCAAACTTAAATATTATAGGTTTGGAATTAGAAAATAAAAAATTGTATATTCAAGAATTTCAAAAAAACAGCAACTATATTGCTGAAAAACCTATCTTTATTGACTCATCAGTAGTTAGTGCAACTCTGAATGGAGAAGACAATAGATTGTTTTATTGGAAAAAGGTTGATAGCTCTTTTTTGTTGGTTTATAATTTTGAACAAAATAGGAATAGTCTAACGATAATTGATTCAATAAACATTCCCCCATTTTTCATAAATGATAAAAATATTGCTGATGAAGAATTAGCTACTTATATAAATGATAAAAATAAAGAGTTTCTCCTGTTTCCATTAAATTCAGAAGAAATTGAAATTGATGAGAAATTAGCTAATTCAATAAGTACATCAGAAGATTTTTTCTTTTTGAAAGGGAAGATAGACAAACTATTCTATAATAATAAAAAAGGAAAGCAAATAATTGAATTGCAATACAACATAAAGAAGAATAAATTTGAACAAACAAAAACTATTAAAACGAATGGGATTAGAAATTTTATTGTTGAAGAACTTTTTGGAAATACGTATCTAATATATTCCAATAATAATGACAGAAATATTTCTTTCAAAATAATTTCGGAGAAACAAAAAGAATTATGAAAAATATTTTAGTGCTACTTGTTATAGCTCAGTCTATTACATTTTCTCAAAATTTGGATTCTTTGTATAATAAGTTATTAGGAATAAATACTTCTCCAAATATAAAAGTAGCTTCATCTCAATTGATTAATAGAAAGGCGAGAAAGTGTGGCTTTGGATTTGTAACTGAAATAAAATCACACTTCAATGAATTTAGTACAGAACAGCAACAGAACATACAACAAATTCTTTCACGAATATCTTTGCAGACAAGTTTAGTTTCTCCTTCCGGGATATTTAGAATTCATTATGATACAAGCGGCACAAATATTCCACATTATTCTAAATGGGATAAGCAAGAAGATTCTCGAAGTCATCAAGATACAATTGATATGGTCCATAAAAGTATGGTCTCGATTTTAGTTGCATTTGATTCATCGTATAGCTACGAAGTAAATAGACTTGGTTATCTTGCTCCACCAAAAGATGGAGTTGAGGGTGGGGACGATAAGTATGATGTTTATATTGAGAATATGCGAGGAGGAGACTATGGCTTAACAACTGCTGATGAGTCTTTGGGCAATAACAAACATACTAGTTATATATTTATGGATAACAGTTTTTCTACAAATGAAGGTTACAATACATTTGGAATTGAAGCTGCAAAAGTAACTGCTGCTCACGAGTTTCACCACGCAATTCAAATGGGTAGCTATATCTATAATCTAGATAAGGTTGATGTTTTTTATCACGAACTTACATCAACAGCAATGGAAGAAACTGTCTTTGATGATGTTAATGATTATCGCTTTTATATTCGTTCATATTTTAATGGTGTTACAAAATCGTTTACTAAACAAAATGGATATAATTTAGCACTTTGGAATATTTATTTACACGAAAGATTTGATGGAAATACCGGAGATAAAATAATTAAAAGAAGTTGGGAATTAATGTCGCATCCAAATAATAATAGAGCTATGGTTGCAATTGCTAAGGCGTTAGATGAATTTGGATATTCTTTTAAAAGTGAATTAAATAAATTCGGAATTTGGATTTATTTTACTAATAACCGAACTAAAGAAAATAAATATTTTGAAGAAGCAGAGTTTTATCCGTTGCTAAGAGTTTCAACCACAGTATTAAAGTCTACTAATATGCCGTTAACTATTAGTAGTAACCCAATTTCAATAAACTACAATCTTTTCTTGGATAATACTGAAGGTTTACCGGATACACTTATCACAATACTTAGTAATTCAGATATAAAAGGAGCTACTAATTCAGACTGGTTTGAATGTTCATTAACAATAGCAAAAAGTTCATTTGAAGGAGCAAAAAAAATTAATAATAATTACTTTTCAAAAATAGAAGGAAGTAAGGTCGATTATATTAGTGATAGTTATATTCTAAACAATGAAATTGCATCCGAATTTGTGGAAAGCACAGAAATTGAATATGCTTATCCACAACCATTTTATTACCCATCAATACTTGCAATCCCTACTTATGCAGATGTTTCGGGTAAAGCAGAACTTAATATTTATTCCATAGATATGAACTTAGTT
>JAUTBQ010168253.1:0-11992 GCA_032361185.1 Lepetodrilus ovalis | reverse complement strand
ACAGTACAGTTGGCTGTGCATTAATGATGGTACAGTACAGTTGGCTGTGCATTAATGATGGTACAGTCAGCCGTACACTAACTACAGTACAGTTGGCTGTGCATTAATGATGGTACAGTACAGTTGGCTGTGCATTAATGATGGTACAGTCAGCCGTACACTAACTACAGTACAGTTGGCTGTGCATTAATGATGGTACAGTACAGTTGGCTGTGCATTAATGATGGTACAGTCAGCCGTACATTAACTACAGTACATTTGGCTATTGTCATGCGGATAACCCGACAGTGTGCACAGTTAACAAGGTGGCAGTGAGACACTGAAACAAACAAACAGTAATCATGATAAATCTTGTTGGTTACATTGTTAGATGATCATGATGCAATATACTCAACAAATTAAATTAAGAGCCAGCAGATATTTTATGTGAAACCCTTTTACCAAATTTCAGAACACGACTTGAGGAATCTGTTGCCATTCATTCTTAATTCTTTATGTCTACAAAATTCTTTATGTCTACAAGTTCTTTATGTCTACAAGTTCTTGGAGCCTGTAGAGATTTTTGGGGAAAATGGCTACTCGTTCTTACTTTATTTTGTTGATCATAGATGAAACATGACTGGGATTTGAACCCAAGTTACCTGGATTGTAAGTCCAACACTCTAGCGACTGAGCCAAAGGTATAACTCTGCTGGATGAGATCAGAAGCAGCAGCATCATAGCACACCAGGCCACACGGCTCTAATCAGGGATATTGTGATACACATTGAGAGGTGCAACATGCAAAAATAGTTATGAAAATTAGACCAATACATGTAATCCTTGACAGAGTGGGATCGAAGTTGTGTCACAATGTCAGAGAGATGTCACAACGGTAGTCCGCCTGGCATGCACCTTGTTACTCTTCAGTCAATGTTCTTCAATCAGTTCACAACGCTAGTCCGCCTGGCATGCACCTTGTTACTCTTCAGTCAATGTTCTTCAATCAGTTCACAACGTTAGTCCGCCTGGCATACACCTTGTTACTCTTCAGTCAATGTTCTTCAATCAGTTCACAACGGTTGCAACCTCAGAAGCACAATTCGCCATTAACATCTTCCATTAAAGCTCTTGTGTCAGATCATTTCATAGAGTTTCTATGAATCGTGGAAGCACCATTGTACGTGGGATAAAGTCAGAAAAACATCCAGCAGCAAAGGAAATATCACAATTTCGTAAATAAGTTGGGAGATAAGACAAAAACAATCGACATTCACACATGTATTCAACATGTTATCCACATAACATCTGTATAATATCAGCCTTGTGGAAGCTAGTCTTCAGTCTGAGGTATTAATAGTAGTTGTGTGGAACACGTCATCTTGCACAAACATGTACACGAACTGTGCACTCGTAATCCTTGTCAAATGCATATCGGTCCAAACGAAACCACAATAAATAAACAGAACTTGATAAAACACATTCATTCAACAGTCATATTTGACATAACATATCAGCACTTGGATTTTGTAGGATTCAGTTCATCTTTGGATAAAAGACTTCCTATGGGATCTGCCTGCACCAAATATATCACAGTTATCTCTCCCTGGTCTCACGTGTCCACAGGTTTGTATGGGAAGTTCAATTTTGATGTTTCTGTCGTATATTTGGTACTATTTTTGAAAATATTTTTTGTTATGTGAGTCTCTTCCGTGCTGTCAGTTTGTGGTGAACTACTCGTCTCCATTCGCTGGACTAACGCCACTCTTTCCGTGTTGTTCAACTTCTCTCCTTCCATAGGCACCATGGTCAATTGTTCCTGAAACAAAAGTGTGAAGGCTTTGAGATTAACTACCACACGTCACTTTGTTGATGAATGAAAAGCACTGCAATAGATACAGCATCTCCAGAATGTTAAATAATAATATATTTGTAGTTGGGATGTTAAAATAAACACAAAATGTAAATTATGAAATGACAAAATTCACTACTTACATCTCGTTTATTATATCGGAATTTCTGAAACGGCCTGAAAGAGTGACTGTGATCAGAGTTAATGGTTTCTGAGCTGGCTTTCTGGTAGGTAGGGTTAGCATATGTTAAAGTCGTCAGCACCTCCACATTATACTGTCTTCGCTTTTGTCTGAAAAAGAACAAATAATCACTGATGATTATGGCACCTGTCCCTCTGCCCTATCGGACATGTAACTGTAGGTCAAAGGCTTGTTAATCTGGGCTAATTCACACATCGCCCTGTGGATAATACCTGTCCCAGACAGGCAGACAATCCTTATTGCCGAGCCCTGAAAATTTCCTATTTTTTTTCAATCAAAGTTGCTATTCAGCGTGTATTGTCTGTTTGGAAGAAATTTGGTTAACTTTATAAGAATGGTTGTGTTTTACGGCTGTCCACAGTCAGTTATTGCTTTACATTACAACATGAATCTTTATTTCATACTCGACAACTAGTTACAATATCTCAGTTCTAGTCAGTACATAATGCACACTGTTTAGTTAATTATGTTACTATATCTCAGATCTGGCAGTAGAGATATATAACACATAGAATTACATGTATTCCATCTGGATTTTTCTTACCTTCGCCATAAGACAAAGAAGATGATAAATCCGATGAAGACGATGACGGATAAGATGCCCAAGATGATGTAAGCTGTACTGATTCTTCTCGCTGAAATAGACAAAGACAGACTGGTCTTCAGCAATAATCGTTCATCTAGCAGTGAATGTCTAGTTAAGGTCATAGAATTGCTGAAGTCATAGTGTTGCTCCATTTTTATGTGTGTATAATGTTGCAGTTTCCATATTTTTTAAAAATATTTTACTTTTATATTTTCTTTTAACTTTTATTTTCTTTTTAATCTTCTATATTTTAATTGTTATATCGAGGGGGCACTGTATTACATATTTTTTTTATTGGTATTTAGAGCTGCTTTCAAGATTCTTTCACATATATCACATCTTGTCAGTTTTCGACATGATGGAAGCTACAACATCCGTAAAATTGCAAGCACCGCCTGGTACTGACAGACCAAGGATGAAAACTGTACTGCCATGCTTCAGACACCAGGCCCTGAGACTACAAAACTTTCATGAGTACAATTTCATGTTCAACTCAGAGTTTTGTTCATAAATCTCCATAAAAATTTGAGCTCGAGTACTCAGAAAGTTCCGTAATCCCAGCCCCAGGTGACTGGTGAGTGTTGATGCCAGGCTCCTAGGATGTCATTGGAAGCCAGGTTATTGTTTCTTGGAGCTCTCTTATCTAATGTCAGACCATAGCACTCTCGTAAGTGCACCAGCGACATGTATAAGAGATCGCTATGAGAGTGCTTATAGTAGAAAAGATCTAGCTTTGATAAATGATACCCAGACCCCCGTTTCACGAAGGTGTCCTAACTATTTATAAACTCCTAAACAGATTATCACCTGGCAACAAGCATTTCACGAGTCTTATTCCTTCATAAATCGACATCTAACTGAAACTGGGTCATAAAGTTAGGAGCTCCTAAAGTTAGGAAACCATCGTGAAATGGGGGCCAGGTGTGTAACTGAGCTGTTGTGCTGCTCACCGTGGCTAGACACAGCTGGCTGATTCTGGTCGCACAATCCCGTGGCAGAGTCCTCATCACTGCAGCCTCTGTAACAGAAACCACCACCATCCACATAACAACATCGCCATGGAATATGTACGGGTATCAGGGCTCTGGACTAATGTATGCCCGATGTACAGGAGCAAGTTAAGTTGCACTGCGGGCAACATATTCTGTAACATATACTTGTAGATGCTTTGGTGCCATTGCAACTTGCTCAAAATGTTATTCAATGGAGTAGTCAGTTTATACATGCAGCTGTGAATGGGTACCTGGTAGGATGAAATAGAATGGTGTATATTAACCTTATAGCACCTGAAATAGCAGCTTGAGATGTACACTCCCTGGAAGTTTATCCATTGACTGTGGAAATAATGTAGCTCTAATAGCGAGCTTTTGAGCATGGATCTGCGCAACAAAAATGTGCCCATTACTTGATGCTAACATGTACACACAGCAGGTACAAGTACAACTGTACTTACTCTGTGTTCTCCTTGTGTGAGTTGATATCAATATTAGCAATGCTTGGATCATGTGGCATGTTGGAGGCATTGGGAACTGAAACAGATAAATAAGATATATAGATTTCATAGAAGAGCAATGAATGTTGAAAGCTATCAGCACTTATTATACCTGGAACACAACCGTCTCAATAAATGTGGGTCGACTGTAATATTACATATATTATTACTGCATTTGGAACATGCTCACACTTCGTGGATAAATGTGCCACTATCTACTGGCTTCCAGCAACTTGTTGTTGTTGTAAGGACAGCATACCACCGCCTGTCATGGCCAATACAGACCACCCCAGATGGCGGTCCACACAATGTATTCACACACTGGTACAAACCTTCCATGCATATACAACTGTTGTTGACCACAAACTAGACACCGAGCCTAGAGGTGTGATTATACCTCAAAACCATTGAGTTGAGTCAACCAAACAGTATGTAGGTGAAGTCTATAAACCATAGCATGTGATAGAATGTAGAAATATCTAGGACATAGCCGGCAGGCTGTTATTGGTGCCACTACCGGGGTACCCACCTGTCATACATGGCTTGGAGTCCGGGACGTCTGGACAGGCGCACACATAGCCGTCGGGGCGAGCCAGGCAGAGGTGAGTACACCCACCATTCCGATGACTGCAGTCGTTCGTGCCTACAGACATAGATGTAAGAGTGTACACCACATCAGATAAAGTAGATCTATTATTCAGATTTTTTCCATAGATGTAGAATATAAAATATGTGTCATTGTGGAAAATTTGATACTGCATCTGGTAAAGATTAGACAGCACACATATACAATGGGTATTGATTTGCTATTTACTGGTTCCGTGCCACATCTGGTTTCATATATTTCTTAAATGTCTCCCTTACCACATCTCTAATCAACTTCGGATATATTTTGTCTTTTTATGTACATACCAGATGTATTCATGTATAGTGTGAACAGTACCTGTCATGACACGCTCACGTGAGGACACTAACATTGAACACTACCTGCAGGGCTCCATACTAACATTCTAAGTTACTTGCCTGCCAAAGCATCTATATGTTACAAAATAGGTTGCCCACAGTGCAATGTAACTTGCCCCTGTACGTCAGACATATGTTAGTCTAGAGCCCTGACGTCCTGCCATAACAAGCTACGTGAGGACAGAAGTGAGGACATTACCTGTCTGTGTGTCGGCGGACACGATGTGTATGTCCATCAGTCCGTCTAGACGACTCTGGATGACGGTCCGTTCATTGCCGCTGTGTTTACTGGCTCGCTCGATGTTCTCTGTTTGCCAGTCTGACCAGTAGATGTCATCTTGGAACTGTAAGTTTGGAAAATCGTATCCATTTGTAAAACATACTCAATTTGTAGAATTTCCGAGAGTTGCAAAATGTCTTGTTGGATTATGCATCAACACTATTTGTAAAACTGAACTGCAGCTGTTAACTTCACTGAATTTGCAAAACACCTTGAAATAGCGAAAATATTTGCCCAATTCAAACTTTGCATTGGATGTTGAGTGCAAAATGTGAGGAGCATGAAATCAAATGTGTACAATTGCTTTTAATACCTTCCCTTTGTAAACAAACTGCCACAATTTATAACATTTACATAATTAATTACAATACCTGACCTATCTGCAATGTATACAACATAATCTTAATCAAAAACTTAAAGCATCTGCTAACATTAACATAAAGTGAATTTGTTTGGCTACATAGTAGCTATTGCTACACGTGTGAAGGAAAGGATAGCAGAGTTTTATCAAACCAGCAGATTTGGCCAGACATACCACGGTCAAACCAAACGGATGGGGAACATTCTGTAGCAGTGTGGCGCGGTTATTTCCATTGAAGTCTGACGTCTCAATCTTGTCTAGGCGGGCATCCACCCAGTACAGCCTCTTAGCATCGTAGTCCACCGACAGACCATTAGGGAATCCTGCAAATTGAAAGAATTCAGAAAATTCAGGTCAAACCAAGAATATAATGCATCAACACAAGGAAAGGTGGATGTATCTGGCGAGAGATTAATGTTAAGAAAATATCAAGAAAAAATAGTGAAAATATAGAGAAAAAATAGTGAAAATATAGAGGGGAAATAGTGAAAATATCGAAAAAAAATAGTGAATTTATATAGAGAGAAAAAAATTGTGAAAATATAGAGGGAGAATAGTGAAAATATAGAGAACAAATAGTGAAAATATAGAGAACAAATAGTGAAAATATAGATAAAAACTAAATAGTACCCAGATTGGCATTGATGATGACTTTCCGCTGAGAACCATCCAGATACGCACGCTCTATCTTGGGATGAGCGCCCCAGTCGGTCCAGAACATCAACCTGCACCAGAACAATGCACAGCTCACTAAACATTCCAGCTAGATTTAGTAAAACATATCACAGCCCTAGGTATCCTTTCACAAAGCTCTCTTATCCACTAAGAGACAGTTTTCAACTTTTCAGTACTTTAGCTATCGGCAAAGAGAGCGCTATGGTCAAATACTGGATAAAGAGCATCGTGAAAGGATACCCAGGACAATAATGTAACGCTATGAGCTAGCTCGTGGGCATGGACTTGGCACAATATATATATGTGCACATTATTATTATTATTTATTTAGATATTTAGTTGCACAGGTATAATACCTACACTTCCACAGATATACTAATATATACTAATATAATGTGTAAATTGTCATACAAATATTAGTTACACACCCTAGCAATATATGTTTACTATTACAGAGGCCATCCTTTCACAGAGCTCTCTTAGCAGTGCAATAGCTATTGGTAAAGAGAGTGCTATGGTCTCTTGGTAGATAAGAGAGCTTCATGAAAGGATATACAGACACAAACATCAGACTCATCCAGACAGACACACAAGTGAGACTGACCCTCTCCTAGGATACAGAGCGATAGCGCGGGGCTCATCCAGACCGGTGTTGATCAGAGTCTTCCTGTAGTTGCCGTCCAGTGTGGCCACTTCGATGACGTCTCGGCCGGTGTCCGTCCAGTACAGGTTGCGGCCGATCCAGTCCACCGCCAGTCCATCCGTCGTAGAGAGCTCCTTCTCCACGATCGTCTTCGTGTTGTTCCCATTCAGATCGGCACTCCTGGGAGAACATAGAGCTCAATTAGGTGACTACTGTAACTATATGATGTTTGTTTGCAAGTAACAACACAAATAACTGGAAGTAGTGAAACTGAACATTTAACCACAGACCTAAAGGAGCTTCATTGGCCACCAATACGCCAACTTACTGAATAAAAAACTATTGTATTGGTCTTAAAGTGCATACAGGATCTTTCACAAGTGTACTTGACAACTACTACTACAGTGGACCCCCGTTTATCCGGTCTTCGGATAACCGGTTCCCTCGCTATCCGCATGGTTTTTACTGGGAACCATATATCAGTCTTCCTATGTAAAATGACTCAGACACCCGGAAATTCCGTTTTCCGACCGATGGGAATGCAACCGTCCGGACAAATGTGGGTCGACTGTAGCAGCTTTGGTGCCTTGGCAACTTGTCCTGACTAGCCCTGTGGGCAAGTAACTTAAAATGTTCCGTCTGGAGCCCTGGGTATCCTTTCACGAAGCTCTCTTATCCACTAAGAGAATGGTAGCGCTCTCTTTGCCGATAGCCAATACACTGCCAATAGAGAGCTACCAGTCTCTTAGTAGATAAAGAGAGCACTGTGAAAGGATACCCTGACCTCTCTTTCCAAGTTGCGTGTAGCGACAGATTGGACTCCACATCAGAGGACTGGACACTTTGATGATGGTCTGGGGGAAAAAATGAACGCAAAAGAATAGCATGGTTGTGTTACTGTTTATCAGTATAGGTGCTAGTTTGTAACAGTACTGACTAGCAGTCTCTGTCAGCAACAATACACGAGTTGGAAAGTCCGTCTAGGGTGCTGATTGACACAGTTTATACAGACGTAGTAAAAGGTTTGAATATGTAACAGAAGACTATTCAGCAGACTGTCTAAACACATACTTTATATATATATATAATATGTATATATGTATATTTCATGTCAATATATCTACAGTCACGACATCTATACACCATATGAAGAAATTACTGAAGAAAAACGGCATGATGCATAATATGAGTCTGCACAAGGCCTCGCGCATGCGTACAGGTCACGTGCGTAGAAGTCACGTGTGTACAAGTCACGTGCTTAGAAGTCACGTACATGACCACGAGAGAAAAACCTTGCAGGGGTGGGGGGAGGGGGGGTGGTGGGGGTTTTCTTAACGAGAAAATAAATCACAAAGGAAAATGCACGAGACACAGAATGAGATTTTTTTTTCAAATGTACTTAACGGTACTCGGAACGAAATACACTGAACATCAAGCATGTCATGATGTCTGAAATATAATTTATACGTCATGACCCCTGGAGTTGCCGAGGTCGTCGGCTGACAGGTGCAGCAATGACAACGTGGTATCCAATTGAAAAATCCAGGTTTAAATAGCGTTCAGTTTCTGTACACTCTTGTTTACGTTTAGATCATACACATTATTAAGATATTGTGAACAAATGTTAGACATGCTAATATTTGCTCAGAATTCCTAGGTTGTCAGTGAATTCTGAGATTGTGGTCTGTCACTGCTGATTGGTTAGAGCATACAATCTCCAAAAGGTAACCTGGGCTGCGTTTCACCAAAGGGGTGTATATTTACGCCAGACGTAAATGACGCAGATTTGTTTGTATTACATCATTTACATTGATTCTATTAAGTCATTTACATCCGGCGTAAATATACACCCCTTTCGTGAAATGCACCCCAAGTTCTTATATGAATAGGTTACTAAAACATTACCGGAATTGGCACATACAATATAAATATATACACATCTTCATTGATTGTAAATACAGTACATAAAAGTAGTAATTATTTTATCGTTAAACTTGTTCCTGCTGATTAAGCACAACCAATTGGGCACCTCGAGTGGCCACCAACAGGAAGAAGGTTAACCATGTCATGACTGCTTTGCTGTGATTTCAAATGTCATCAAATTTCAGGATTCTTAAAGGCATACTATCACAGATGGTTGGTCTAGATAATGGTCAAACAAATTTCTATCCAAGACTACTAATGTTGGATTTGTCCACCCAAAAGTTGTTATTTACTGATGCACATGTTCTCCAACACTCAATAGTAAACACAAATTTCATATGAATTAAAGTTACGGAACATTAATTATCTTGTCTTTGATTAATTATCAGATTTATCATATGAAGGAAATCTAAAAAAGCGTAGTCGTTCATGAATTCCGAGAAAAAGTAGTTGTTGCAGTGGAATTTTGTCAACCTTACAATGCTGGAAAGGTTTTTGGAAGTACAAGTATGTCAAGTGAATGTACTTTGCAGTTGTAGCCAATAGTTAATCCAAACCAACCGTAAATATTTGTGATAATATGCCTTTAAAAAGCAGAGGGCAAGATAGCCAATATTGGTGAATGACCATTGCAAGTAAGAATATTCACAAAGCAAGGTGTTTTTTAAATACGAAAATTTTGTGCAGGCATGGGTAAAACTGCCTCGCTTTCTATGCTGGGATTAATTAGTTAATTAGCTGAAGTGATGTCTACCATACCAAGGGTTATTTGTCCTCTCAAATTTCATGAGCTGTTCCCAATTTGAAAGACTCCAATTTGGTCAAAACAGACCAAGTCCACTACCACTATTCCTTGTCCATATAAGACACCCCCGAGTACATTCACTCAGGACTACACAATAATCCACGCTCTTGTCCGTTGTTCACTTGTCTACCAGTCACGTGTCTACCAGTCACGTGTAATCCAGTCATGTGCTCTCTCTTGTTACGTGGCCTCTCGGCCACGTAACCTCACAGTCACGTGTACTCCAGGTCATATGACCTCCAAATCATGGGCGCTCCAGATCACATGACCTCCCACATGTGCACTCCAGGTCACATGACCTCCCAGACACGTGTACTCTCCCCGACTCGCACAGTTATAGTAGCACTGATCACAGAATGTCTCCAACTCTCTTTACGGAGGAAAATATTTGCATATTAATACTTGTCTCCACTTATATTTTATGCCGACGTCCCGAGTGAAAACGCAGTTGCCGTGACGTCATATGATGTCTTCAAATGACATCTAAGGGACTCCATCCTGTGGATGACCCGTCCTATTCCTCTACCGAGCTGAGCCGAGCAGAGCCTGGGGCCTCCATCTGTAGAAGGCACCAATAGAATTCCGTGAATGGCGCCTTCGATAATTTATCCTGAGAGTGGCATCAAAGAATTCAGCCATCAAAAGGCAACGAGCAGAACTAGTCCTATAAACAATATCGGGAGAAATTCTGGTTGATACTTCCGACATCAGCACTTTTGACATCAGCACTTCCGACATACAATATTATATCAGCACTTCCGCCATCCGATCCGATACCAGCACTTCCGACATTCGATATCAGCACTAAAAGACGTCTTCAGAACTTGAACACCAGAATCTCCCAAAACACTCAATTCCCTCACAGAGTGGCATCTAGAGGCCGTCACGACAACAGGATTTCCACTCGACATGGCACGAGCACGTGCAGCTTACGGCATCCATCGAGGATCATCGCGCAATCGGCATTCAAGTCATCTATACAACGAAATCGGTGAGCAAAAATCTGTCCGACCAACTGCTGTGGCAAACAGCATGATAAAGTACAATGGTACTTGCATATGGTTTACTGTTGCCAATACAAGTCAGTAAAAGACGATCCTGCCAGCTTCTAGAATATTTACAAGTAAAGACACTGTCAGTGGGGGGTCATAATGAAATTCAGTTCTACCGAATTCTGTAAGTACTAGTATTAAGCTTATTTAAAACATATCGTAAGCCTTTTCATCACAGATGTCGTCTGGGTAATTTTTAAAAAAAAGAAAAAAAAAGATCTTCTATTGTAATATATTCATTTCACTTCTGCCATTTCAGTCGATTAAAACTTCATGGATATAATATATATATAAATATGTATATAAAAAAAAAATGAAGAAAAAAAATTCATCTCCTAAAACCGAATTAAATTATACGCCTCCTATCGGAGACGAGGCTTTCAATGCTGGTCATGGTGCAATGAGTGCTCCATTGGAACATTTCCATGTTTCTACATCAGGGAGAGTTCCAATCACGAAAAATGTGCTGCAGGTTTTTTTCCCATGCAGCCACCAGTTCCCGCACAATGACTGGTCCCCTGCCAGTGCCTGTCGAGATGAAGGTCGGCGTGAAGGTCAGGCCTGATGACAAAGGATTGTGGGTAGGTTTGTACATGACAGTGCGGCGCCGTGTGGTGGGGGGACCGCACCCTGGAGATCTGTTAGAGTATGACACAGCAGTTGCTGCACCCACTTTCACCGCTCTTGTCTTTCTTCAGCTGACCTGCAACAGACAAGAAAGTCTTAACATTTCATTCTCAATATTCCCACTGCGATGTAAAGCAATAATTCAATCAAACTCAAAGGCATACTATTATGGCGGGTTGAACTATATAACAGACAAAAAAATTCTGGCTGAGACTATTTACGTTTGATTTGTACACCCAAAAGTTGGTATTTAGTGATGTACTTGATAGTTAAGAATGTTGAAACAGACAGTGTTAACTTTCCATTTCAATCTATTCTCAGTCAAAGATCCAGGGTATAGCTCTCTTCTTATCCACTAAGAGACTGGTAGTGCTCTCTTTGCCGATAGCTAATACACTTCTAAGAGAACACTACCAGTCTCTTAGTAGATAAGAGAGCTTCGTTAAAGGATACCCTGGAATGGACAGACTGATGTTCTTAAAGGCATACAATCACAGATTTGTATGAGCACGTAGCACTATATTTGAGTAATAAATGTAAACTACATTCATT
>JAUTBQ010168242.1:0-11992 GCA_032361185.1 Lepetodrilus ovalis | reverse complement strand
TGAACATGCTGTAAAAAAGAGAAGCAAAAAGGCTAAAAGAGTTTTTATCATTTGCTCTCTACTTTGAAGTTATCAAATGAAGTTTTGGCATCTGCTTTACTCCAAAGCCCAACTCCTCCAGCTTTAGTGATACGGCTATCAGTTGCTTCGAGAAGTTTTTTGCCATCAAGATAACCTTCAAAATGTTCTCCTTTTTGGATGATTTTCATCTTATGCCAACCCTCTTTTAGTTTGATGTTTGCTGATTTTAACTCTTTTCTATGTCCATCTGTTACGGAGTAAAATCTAAAGTTATCTTCTAGAGGATTAAACCTAGCGACATAGTAGTTATCTTTGTCTGCCACTCGCCACATGATGCCTCCACCTTGGTCAACTTTTCCGCTGTTAGCTCTAAAATCAACAGAGATTTCTCCATCTTTAAAGTTAATCTCTTTTGTAAAAAATAGGTTAAAAGTTCCACCAAACGATAGTAAGGAACTCTCTATTTTTGTGATAGTTAAGATGTTGCTTTTATCTTTTTTTTCTATCTCCCATGTGGCTAGATTTGCCTCTGAGCCTGTTGTTTGTGCTTTCCATGAGGGTAAGGTATCAAAGTTAAGAGATGTAGAAAAAAGAAGTGTTGATAAACTAAGTGAGGTTATAAGTAGACGAGATAACATGAAAAATCCTTTTATTTTTTGTTTGTATTATACTAAGGTATATCTTTTACCTTTATCTCTTCTTCTATGAGGTTGTAACTCTTGCTATGGGATTTACATCAAAATGAAGGGAATTCTTTTAGTATATGTTTTCTCTTTTTTGTCATTATAGCATCTTGAGTGTAAAGATTTTTCTAAAATAGTCGATAAGTTAAAGCAGAGAAATTAAATATATTTAAAATATAGAAAAAAGAGTTGGAGTTGGATAGAGAAATGAAAATCTTAATCGTTGATGATTTAAAAACAAATATTATGGTTATCAAGAAAGCTTTAGAACAAGAAGGCTATACCTTTATAGAGGGGTATGATGGCAAGCAGGCGATAGAACTTGCAAAAGAACATCAGCCAGATATGATTGTGATAGATGGTTTGATGCCCGTGATGGATGGATTTGAAGCTGTTACGATTTTAAGAGAGATGGATGAATTTCAAAGAATACCTATCTTGATGGTTTCATCTTTGTCTGAAGAGCATATGAAGATTAAAGCTATTGAAGCAGGGGTAAATGACTTTATCTCGAAGCCTGTTAATAAGATGGAACTCATCGTTCGATGTCGCTCTTACATGGAGATGGCATATATAAATAGCCAATATATTTTATCGTCAAAAAACCCTCGTACACAGCTATCAAATAAAGTTGCTTTACGAAGTTTAGTTAAAGAAAAATCAAGAGATTTGATACTCTTTCATATAGATAACTTTAGTTCGGTTAGCCCTTTTTATGGTGAAAAGAGTGCAAGAGAGTTAGAAAAATTATTTGCTGAATATCTTGAGTTGTGTTTTGAAAACTTTGGTATAGATATAACATGTTTTCATATCGCTGCGGGAAAATTTGCAGTGGCATTTTCAAATCGTATTTCTGATATTGATGTACATAGTTTTTGTAAAACTTTGCATGAAGATATTAAACTTTACGAGATAGAGCTTGATGGTTTTTCTTATGATGTGAGTGCTACTTTATGTTTTGCTCATGTTGATGAGAGTAGTTTGGAGAGTGCTTACTTTGTTTTAGATAGTGCTGTTGAGGATAAGAAAACATATATCATCATGGAAGATGTTTTAGATGGACTTAAACAAGATGCTAAGGATAACATAGCGACTATCGTAAAGATTAAAAATGCTATCGAAGATGATAGGATTGTGCCTTATTTTCAACCGATATTTGACATCAAGTCTCATGAGATTGTTAAGTATGAGGCATTGGTTCGGTTGATAGAAGAAGATGGAAAAGTACTTTCTCCATTTTTCTTTTTAGAGGCTTCTAAAAAAGGTAATTATTACTTTAAAATCACAGAGATTATGTTAGATAAAGTCTTTACACTTTTTAACTATATCGATAAAGAGGTGACGGTAAACTTATCTTTTTTAGATATATCTAACCCAGCTACTTATAACAAAATCATGACACTTTTAAAGAGAAACCCCGATACAGCTACTAGAGTAACTTTTGAGATACTCGAAGATGAAGCTGTTTTAGATGATGCTTTATTGTTAGATTTTGTAGTTGCTGTTAGAGAGTTTGGGGTGAAGATAGCGATAGATGATTTTGGTAGTGGTTTTTCTAACTTCCAGCGGGTTATGGAGATAAATCCTGATATTATCAAGATTGATGGTAGTATCGTAAGAGATATAGTTAGCAACGAAAAGAGCCAAATTTTAACTGAAGCGATAAATAACTTTTCACACTCTTTGGGTATACAGACAGTTGCTGAGTTTGTATCTGATGAAGATGTCTTTATGAAAGTAGCGGCATTGGGGATAGATTATGCACAGGGTTATTATATCAGTGAACCAAGAAACAAACTTATCACAGTAAACTCACATGTGAAGATGTTCAATTCACAAGAAGTGTTAGAACATTCTTTAGAGTAAATATAAAAGATGTTCTAGTGTGGTGATAATATTTTGCTCTATATCTGAGTTATAAAACCAGCACAAAGATTTGTGTGAAACTCTAATTCCTCAATTTTTTCATTATTTTTTTCTATGATTTGGTAATTTCAATTTTAACAAGTAAGGAAAAAATTATGAGAAAGGTTATAACCACATCAGTTTTGGCTGTTTTGTTGACTTCATCGGCTTTTGGTGCTTATATTGATGATAGAAGAGTACATCATAAAGTGTATAAAAACTCCAATAGACATGTAATACAACATCGTAGATATGTACGACCTCATAGAGTGGTTCATAGACGAGTTACACATATAAGACGACCACACTATGTAAGCTTGCATCATCGTATAGGACATCGTATACCTATGCTTCGTAGAAATGCTCTTCGTTTAAGTGTTGGTGGGCTTGGTTATCGTTATAGAAATGGTGCTTTTTATAGACCATATCGTAGTGGGTTTAGAGTAGTTTCTGCACCTATTGGGGCTGTTATACATACTTTACCTGCAGGATACATGAGTGTTAGGGTAAATGATAGAAATTATTATCGATATGAAGATACTTACTATGAGAGAAGAGATAGTGGGTATTGTGTTGTTGAAACTCCGACAGTTTGCTCTAGCTCATCTCAAACAGACACTATGTATCGTTACCAGATAGGAGATGTTGCTTTAAACCTTCCTGTTGGAGCTGTTGAGGTTATTATCGATGGAAAGCGATACTATGAAGCAGATGGTCAATACTTTTTAAAAACATATACAAATGGAAAGAGTGCATATAGGGTGGTTGAGGTTATTTAACTACTTAAGCTAAAAATTTTATCTATTTGTCCGATATTGTTATTAATACAATTTTTGGACAAAAAGGTAAATAGTATGAATCATATCAATCAAGACATCAAGAAAAAATTATTTCTGATGCCTATAGTCATCGTTTCAATTGTTGCTGTAACTATAACTATAGGCATTTTAACGATAGTTTTTTCTTCTTTAGATACATCACAAGTAGCAGATGTAAAGTCTCAAATATATATATCTTCTATCTTGATGAGTTTAGGAGTTATCGTCTTTTTTAGCCTTCTTATCATACTTGCTGTGAAGAAAAATTTCATTTCAAGATTAGATAAACTTCAAAAGGGAATATTTGGTTTTTTAGATTATCTTGCTGGAAACAAAGAAGAGATAACTTATATTGATGACAATGTAGGTGGCATGTCTGATGCTATCAATATGAGAATGAAAGTTATTGAAAAAAATATCTCTAAAAATCAACAATTTATCAATGAATTTATAGAAGTTGTTAATAGTGTAAAACATGGAGACTTTAGCTACAGAATAAAATCAAAACCCCATGATAAACTTTTAGCAGAGTCTTACAAAGGTATCAATGAGATGCTTGAAAGTTTAGAACTAAATATAGGTAAAGATTTAAATGCAATCTTAAAAACTTTAGAATATTATGCAAAAGAGGATTATACAAATCCTATACAAAATCCACAAGGTAGTATCGAAATATCTATCAACAATCTTGCTAATGTCATCATCAAAATGCTTTTACAGTATAAAGATAATGGTTTAAGTATCCAAAGAAAAACAGAAAGTGTAAGAGAAAACATAAGCATAGTACACGATCAAATAGGTAAAGATGTAAAAGTAAATCTAGACCAAATCGTGAGTACAGTTGATGAGATAACCACACATATCAAGACAAATGTTGAAAATGCATCTTTTATGACTTCATACTCCGAATCTGTAACAAACTCTGCAAGAGATGGAGAGTTGTTGGCTGTCAAAACTGCAGAAGCGATGTCTGATATATCAAATCAAGTAGAAAACATTAACGATGCTATAGCCATCATTGATAAGATAACCATGCAGACAAACATACTATCACTCAATGCTGCCGTAGAAGCTTCCACAGCAGGAGAAGCTGGAAAAGGTTTTGCTGTAGTTGCTCAAGAGGTTAGAAACTTAGCTAGTCAAACGGCTAAAGCTTCTAAAGATATACAGATGATAGTTGAGACAGCAAAAGCCAAAGCAGAGGTAGGCAATATCATATCAGCAGATATGATAAAAGGGTATCGTCAGCTAGTAGAAGAAGTTTCTAAAACAATGGATCTTATATATGACATCACCCAATCATCAAATATCCAAGATGAAAATAATCAAAAAATTCATCATCTAGTTTTGTCTCTTGATGGTATCGTTTCTTCTAGTATAGAAAACCTTATGAATGCTAAAGAACTTTCTCTTAGTAACTATGAGAGCATACAGGTTTTATTGCAAGAGAATGAAACAAAAAAGATCCCAGCTTATGAAAATAAAATAGTCAAAAAGGGAGAAGCTTATGCGTGAGTACAAGTTAGATAAATCTATGATTATCGTCTCTGAAACAGATGAAAAAGGACGTGTTTTATATGCCAATGAAGACTTATGTACAGTGGCACAATTTTCAAAAGATGAGATTCTTGGAAAACCACACAATATAGTTCGTCATCCCGATATGCCTAAGGCTGCGTTTAAGGATTTATGGGAGACTGTAAAAAGTGGAAAAATATGGACAGGCATAGTTAAAAACATGACTAAAGATGGTGGGTATTATTGGGTTTATGCGACAGTATATCCTACAAAGTATGCAGATGAAACTAGGTATGTTTCGGTGAGAGTTCGACCTTCTGATGATGAGATTGAAAATGCAAAAAAATTATATGAAACAATGAAATAGATTAGGATATAGATATGTTTAAAAGAGACAATAAAAATGGACAAATAGATAAAATTTTAGCTTTACTAGATGCATTAGAGAGTTATGTAGAAAATGAGAAAAATGTTTTTACTATAGATGAGACAGCAGTAAAAGATAAGCAGTTAAAAAAGATTTATGACAAAGTTGCAACTATCGCCCAAAAGCTGGAGACAAAAACTAAAGAAGACCAAGGTGTTACAGGTGAGATGCTTTTAGTTTTAGAGAAGATTTCTGATGGAAACTTAGGTGGTCGTATACATCTGAAAACATCAAACCCACATATACAGTATCTGGCAACATCGTTAAATAATCTATCACAAAAACTTCAAAAAGATTTTCAAGAGATGGTATTTGTTTTAAAAGAGTATGAACAAGGTGTCTATAAAAGATCTTTGGATGAAAATACACTTAGAGATGGAGAAGTGTTAACACTTGTTAGAGGTATAAACTCTCTTAAAAATGCAACTACAGTTATGCTTGAAAAGAACTTTACACATGGCATGGAGCTTGAGAATTATTCAGAAGTTTTGATAGATAACATGTTTCATATACTAGAAGCTTCAGGAGAACAATCAAAGGTTTTACATAGTGCTTCTGATGAGATAACATTGATAACTCAAAAAGCAAAACAGAGTGATACAAATACAAAAGATATGCAATCTTCAAGTGCAAAAGTACAAACTTCCGCACGACAAGGTTTAGAGTATGTAAGTAAAACAGTAAAAGCTATCGAATCGATAAATAGTGCAACAATAAATATCAACGAAGCTATCGATGTGATAGACCAGATAGCTTTTCAGACAAATATCTTATCGTTAAATGCAGCCGTAGAAGCAGCTACAGCAGGAGAAGCTGGAAAAGGTTTTGCTGTTGTTGCTAGTGAGGTAAGAAATCTAGCAGCAAGAAGTGCAGATGCTGCTAAAACGATTAAAGAGTTGGTTATCCAAGCAACTGAGCGAGCAGGTGAAGGTAAAAAAATATCTGAATATATGACAAAAGGCTATGAAGAGTTAAATCTTGACATAGAAAATACCATAAGACTCATAGAAGATACTACAAAATCTGTACATGAACAAGTTCAAAGTATAGATACTTTATCTAAAACATTAAATGTCTTAGATAAAAATACTCAAGATTATATCTCTATCGCACACTCTGCAAATGAAGTAAGTTCAAGTGTTAGTGAAGTTTCAAAAACGATTTTTAAGATGGCAAGTGTAACAGAGTTTGAAGGCAAAGAGATGATAACCCAAAATTACGAGAAAAAAAGTAAATCAACAAAGGAGATAAGCTATGTATAGTTCAGAACTAGAAGAGTCTAATGATATACAAAATAGCGTAGATTATATGACTAAAAGTCATCTTCGAAATGTTATGCAACTTGCTATATTTAGTACAAGTAGTGATAGGCTGTATGCTATCAATATATCAAAGATACAGAGTTTTTTAATCAAAAAAGATGTGGAACTTTTAGATCCACCAAGTAAAACAGACTATATTATAGGTATGTTAAGTATTAGAAATGAGATTATCTCTGTTGTTGATTTTGACAAGTGGGTAAGTGAAGACAATCAAAATCAAGATCAAAAGATTATTATCATCTGTAACTATAACCAAAAGAAGATAGGCATCATGGTTAAAGACATCATCGGTATCGAAGAGAAAGATAGTGATGAACTTAGAGTACCATCAAGTAAAGATTCCAAGATTTCTTATGTGACAGATATAAATATAGGAAATGATAAAGAGACAAAGATGTGTATAGTTTTTGATGCTGAAAAACTTCTATTTGATGCAAATGTTGGTGATGATAGTTCAAAAACTACGATTTATGATATTAGTTCATTTGAAAGTAGTCCAAGTGAAACGATGTTTGTAGCGAGTAACAAGTTAGTTTTAGTTGCAGAAGATAGTCAAATCGTTATTGAAAAATTACGAGAGTTCTTTAAAAAGATAGGACTAAATTCTGAGATATATGAAAATGGTCAAGATTTGTTAAATCGTGTAGATGAGTTAGAACCTAGTGATATAGGCTTGGTTATCACTGATATTGAGATGCCTATCAAAAATGGTTATCAAGTTATCAAGTATATAAAGCAAGATAGTAGATATGGAAATGTTCCTGTTTTATCGCTTACAAGTATGACTAATCAAGGTGTAAAAGATAAAGTTACAGAACTTGGTGCATTTGATCTTGTAAATAAGTCTGATTTGAAACTTCTTCACTCTTATATCAAAAGTGTTTTGGAAGATTCTGTTATTCCCGTACAGAAAGTTGAGGTGTAGTTATGTCACAAGAGATTAGAGATTTTTTTATGGAAGAGGCAGAAGAGCTTTTTGATAGTATTCATTCGACACTGCTAAGAAATGAAGAGATTGGCAACATGGATGAGGAAGAACTTGATGCTATGTTTAGAGATATTCATACTCTAAAAGGTGGAGCAGGTTCAGTTGAGCTTACTGAGTTTTCTGGTTATACTCATCATCTTGAAAACTTTATGGATTCTTTAAGAGGTGGAACTATCAAGCTAAATGCTAAGATTATTGATTTTTTAATCGAACATGTTGGGGTAATGCAAGAGCTTTTAAAAGATGAGTACAACGATGATATAGATAAGGCTTATTATGAGCAAAAACATCAAAGTCTTATACTGGGAATTAAAGATTTTTTAAATCCAACACAAAAGGTTCAAGTAGAAGTACAAAAGCCAGAAGAAGAGATACAAGAGAGTGATAATGATAACTCTATCAAAGAAGCATTTGGTTCAAATGCTGCCGAAATTTTAGATCTTTTTGCAAACTTAAAAGATGATATAACAGCTGTAAAAACAGGTGAATTACTACCTGAAGATGCAGTTTCTAGTATCTTTAGAACGATTCATACTCTAAAAGGAAGTTCACAGTTTTTAAACCTGAGATACTTTCCTGTTTATGTTCATGAGATAGAATCTTTTCTTGATAGTTCTCGAAATGGAACAATAGCTTATAGCCTAGAGTTCAATGACTTTATAGAGAGAACGATGGAAGTGGCAAAAGAGTTTATTGATGATGAACTTAGTGGTGAGATAGAGAGTGAAAACTTTGAAAAAATGCTTGCTTTACTAAAAGTAGACATAGATAAATTTATTTCAAAAAAACAACAAACAGAAAATATTCAGGTTGAAGAAAAAGCTCCTGCCTTTGAACTTTTTGATGAAGTATCTAAAAAGGATGAAACACCTGCTTTTGAACTTTTTGATGAAACACCTAAAAAAAATGAAACACCTGCTTTTGAGTTATTTGATGAAGTACCTCAACAAGAAGTAAAACCTATAAAAGAGGTAGCACCTAAGCAAGAGATAACAGAGCAAGTTATAAATCCAGAAGTTGCCAATCAAGCAGTTCAAAAAGTTGTCAAAAAAGAGCCAAAAACTAAAAAAGATATGTCTTTAAACAAGGCTGCCGCATCTACCTCTATCAGGGTAAATCTTGATAAGATAGATCAACTGATGAACCGTGTTGGGGATTTGGTTATCACTAAAAGTATGCTTTTTCAGTTCGCAGACTCAAACCATGATAATCCGATATACAAAGAGATTGCAGAAAAACTAGCAGATCTTGATCGTGATATACGAGAGCTTCAAGAGTCTGTTATGTCTGTTCGTATGGTTCCTATGGAAAGTGTATATGCAAGACTTCCAAAGATGGTGAGAGATTTGGCTAAAAAGTTAGATAAAAAAGTCAAGTTTACTCATATTGGAGATAGTGTTGAGATAGATAAGATGATGGTTGAAGGGCTTATGGATCCATTAACACATATTATCAGAAATTCACTAGACCATGGTATAGAAAAACCAGATGTAAGATATAAAAATGGTAAACCTGAAACAGGCAATCTTTTAATCAGTGCAGCACAAGAGAGTGGAAACATCATCATATCTATAAGAGACGATGGTGCTGGGATTAATGTTGAAAAAGTTGTAAGTAAAGCTCTAGAAAATGGTGCTATAACAGAAGATGAACTATCTCGTATGGAGTTACAAGATAAGTTGATGCTTGTCTTTCATCCAGGGCTTTCAACAGCAGAAGCAGTAACAGATGTTTCTGGTCGTGGGGTTGGTATGGATGTTGTTATGAACAATATCTCTTCTTTGGGAGGTTTTATCAAAGTTTTTAGTAAAGAAGGTAAAGGTACAGAGTTTCAGATAATCTTGCCTCTAACACTTGCTATCTTGGATGGATTAAATGTCGTTATAGGTAAGCGAAAGTTTATCTTGCCACTAAACTCTATAGTCGAATCTTTGCAACCAAAAAACCACATGATTAAACATGTAGGTGAGAGTAAAAAAGAGATTTTGATGTTAAGAAGTGAGTTTATACCGATTATAAGGCTTCATAAGTACTTTGACATAAAATCAAACTATACAGACCTTGAAGAGGGTATGCTCATCATCGTAAAAACCACTAACTCTAAAGTGGCATTTTTTGTAGATGACTTTTTAAACCAAGAGCAAATAGTTGTAAAATCATTAGAGAAAAACTATAAAAAGATAAACGGTATAGGTGCAGCAACTATCAGAGGTGATGGAAGTATTGGTTTGATTTTAGATGTTTTAAGCATCGTGCAACAGTAGGAGTAAAAGATGGAATATATAGTATTTAAGTTAAAAGAGGAAAATTATGCAGTTCCTTTGGACAAGATTAAAGAGATTTTAGTCTATTCACAAGTGATTATTACCGAGTTGTTTGATGATGCTCCATGGATAAAAGGGATGATGAACCTTCGTGGTGAAGTGATACCTATAGTTGATTTAAGAGTTCGTTTTGATATAGAAGATAGTAGCTATACCGATGATACAGTTATCATCGTAATCAAAACAACCGAAAACAAACTTATCGGGGTTATAGTCGATAGTATCAAATCAATCATGGAGCTTAAAGAAAAGTCTGTTGTTCCTGCACCAGATATGGGTGTTAGTATAGACCCAAGATATATAGAAGGATTGATAAAAGTAAGCGATGAACAGATGGCTATATTATTAAGTATAGATATGGTTTTAATGATTAAAGAATTAGCAAAGGAGATATAGATGAAGATATTGATAGTAGATGATAGCTCAACAATGAGAAGAGTTTTAGAGATGGGGATTATGAAAGTTTTAAAAGAGCAAAATCCAATTATTTTACATGCAGAACATGGAAAAAGAGGCTTAGAGGTGGTACAAGAAAATCTTGATATAGATTATGTCTTTTTAGATGTAAACATGCCTATCATGAAAGGTGATGAGATGTTGAAACTTATGCGTCAAGACCCAACAACAAAAGATATAAAAGTTATCATGCAGACAACAGAAGGTGTGAGAGAAAAAGTAGCAGAGATCACAAAGATGGGAATTTCTGGGTATCTTTTAAAACCTTATACCGTTGAAATCATTGAAGGGCTTATGGCTAAAATCATGGAAAGAGAAAGCGAAAAAGTATAAAAAAACCCTAAAAGTATTTGTCGATTTGTCGATGTACTTGTAACTACTTTATCATATAAATATCAATGCGGGGGTAAGATATTTATCTGATAAAATATAACGTTGCACAAAAGGGTATACCATGGGTTTAAATTTTTTAGATCGACTAAATTTTTCAAAGAAACTATATGTTTTATTGGCTGTTCCAGTTTTGGTACTGGTTTCACAATCTATCATAGAGCTATATAACTCTTCTTCAGAGTTATCAAAATATAGCCAAATCAAAGAACTTACAGAACTTTCAGTAAAGATGTCAAATGTCGTACATCAGATGCAAAAAGAGAGAGGTATGAGTGCTGGATTTGTTGGTAGTGGTGGAAAAAAGTTTAAAACACAACTACCACAACAAAGAGCGAGTACTGATGAGCAAGTGAGTATATTTATTGACTATTTAAAAGATGCAGACTTTGGAAACGAATCATTAGATAAAAAACTTAAAACATCTGTAGATATGATTCAAAAAGTATCACAGATTAGAACAAAAGTTGATAATCTTTCTATATCAGTAAAACAGATGATAGCTTACTATACAAATACAAATGCAAACTTTTTAGATAAAGTAGCAAATATCGCACTTCTTACAGATGATGCACAGATAAGCAACAAGGTAACAGGCTATATGAGTTTCCTACAAGCCAAAGAGAGAATGGGTATAGAAAGAGCAGTAGGAACAAACACACTAGCTCGTGGTAGTTTTGTAGATGGTGATATGAAAAACTTTTTTGTTAAGTTACTAGCCCAACAAGAGGCATTTTTAAAGAGTTTTGTTTATTATGCACCAAAAGAGATTTATACAGAGTTTAAAAACTTAGCTAGTGATACAGATGTTGTACGATTGAAAAACATGGAAGAAGTACTTTTAACAAATCAGGATAAAGAGTTTGGTATCGCTGCACAAGATTGGTTTAACACTATAACTCAGGTTATCAATCAGTATAAAGAGATAGAAAATGCTCAAGCTGCTTATCTTGCAAAAGAGTCTTCAAGATTTTATAATGATGCGATGTATAAACTTATAAGCTTTATCATTGTAACACTTGTATTGTTCACATTTATCGGTATTCTTACTTTTTCAATGACCCGAAAAATCACAAAAAAAGTAAACAATCTTCAAGATGGATTGCACTCTTTTATGTCTTATGTTGCTAGAGAAAAAGA
>JAUTBQ010168231.1:0-11993 GCA_032361185.1 Lepetodrilus ovalis | reverse complement strand
AGTTATCATCCTTGGTCTGTCAGTACCAGCTGGTGCTCGCAGGTTTACTGCAACATTCAGCGCTACAGATGTTGCAGATTTTATCTGAATAATTAAGCCAAATATACCCTTTCTGTCTGTACATTTGGTGATTCAACACAACATATTGATGTGTATTCATTTTTTTATCAGCTGCTTATTTGGAATTAATCTCAAGTTGTCAATAATCTTTCTTAATAAAGTGCATTCAGGATGCGTAGCAAAATATTCATGCTTCCAAATTTTGTGTGTATCCGATGCAGGATTGCGCGCTCGGTAAAACCCTGGTTTATTTACAGAGTCTTTTTCATCACTCGGTCGGGTGACAGGAAAATTAACCATTTAAAATTGTTTGGCCCTACTGCTAAACGTTGCTGACGTGTTGTTTTGATCATCGTGAGATGCTAGGCATGGATCTGCATTGAATAATTGTAGCCTTGTGGATTGCCAATTACATTTTTCAAAATGTTTTAAGCATCTAAATTTTGGATGCTTCCCTTTCTCGTGTAAATTTTAACCCAATTTGATATTGATTGAATTAGATTGGTAATTTCCAACATTAACAAATTATTGTAAACATCAGCTTATAACTATATGGGCTTCAACGTTGCAAAATGTTATCGAGTACAATTTCATGCTCCACCCCCCAAAATTTTATCTGAGCATGCAATCGGACTCAACAAATTTTTGTAATCTTGGAACTAGGTCAAACATTTCTTTCTTTATTTTTATTTTAGTTTTTTTAATTGTGGTTTAGAATCTTGAAAGCGGTTCTAAAGCCCAATTAAAAAACAAAACGTAAAACATTTGATATGGTTCTAGACTTATGAAGGACTTTAATGAAATTATGAAATGGTAATTTTATTCATAAATCTTAAAAGCTGGGAAACCAGTGAACACATTTAATGGAATGGCATTTATTTTTAGACAAGTGGATTTTTTTCTTTTTTCTAGTCATCGTTTCTAGCATCTAAACCATCAAATAAAGGTATTTTTAGTTACCGAAAGTTTTGGGCAATCGATCCAAGGAGCGGGGCGGTTTGGTCATCACGCAGTTCCTCGGGAAAGCTCTTGTTGTTGGCCGACCACGTGTGAGTGGAAGAGAAGCGCTCGCCCCCGGGGTACTGCGATCCTCCGTCGGGTGCCCCCGGGGGCAAGGAATCTGGCGATGGGTAGTCTGAGCTACTGGGGTCGTTCTGCGGCCGGTACAGCTGGTCGCGGTCAGACCTCTGGTCTTGGTCGGACCTCTGGGTCATCCTCAGGCAGTTGGGCAGGCATGTCATTGTGCCTTCTTCTCTCTGAGAGTCCACCGAGTACGATCGCTGACCCGCGGCAGCTTTCGCCCGCCGAATACGTCTGGCTGCTTGGATGCGGTCATGTCGGTGGGACGCAATGGTATCGATGTCCTTTGTCTGGAAAGAGATAATTGTTGTAATTAGAGCTAACAGTAGATTTATGACCAGGAAGATGCACCTGATCGTGTATGTGTTTATCAGTGTGTGTGTGTTTATCGCTGTGTATCAGATAAGAGTTAATGACCTGTTTTGACACTTCCTGTTCCATGTTTTCATCTGGAGGAAAATTCTGATTGGCGGCCGCTCACGATTACGGGTCATCATGTTAATTATTATTGATATTAATTATGGTACTAAGATATCTGAAAGTATTCCCTAATAGTCGAATGGATGTGGTGATGTCCTCTGTGGAATCTATTTTCGGTATTATTTTTGTATGTTTTATCCAGCCTGTCAATACAGTTTGAAACCCTTAACTTCGTAGACTGATCAGTGTGTTTCCCACTGGCATAATTATGATTTGTTGCTTGATACCGATAGACCACCACTGACTATTGGAGCAAAGTCCTGTGGCATCAGCCAGCTTCCTGGACTCATTCCGCAGTTTGGTGGACCAAAGTTCAGATTCCTGGCCCAGAGAATTTGAAACTATCTTGAGTACGATTTCGGTTTTGAGAAATCTACAATGACTTTGGAGCTTGATTATGAAATGGTAATGAAAAGGTTTCCCAATAACCTTGGAACTTACTCTATCCCTAGAAATTAAGGAAATAATAATGGTCATTTTCCATAGGCCCAATTGTTTATTGTGGCACAATGTGTTTGCAAGGGTTCCACCGATACCTATAACAAATGATTTTCAAATGACCCCCAGAACCTCTTTAAATTCTAACACTGCCTAGTCTATCTGCAGTAAGCAATTGTAAGTGTCGCTACCGATTATTTTTCGATGACACTTCGTTTCACTTTCAATGGCTGAATGGTTTCCATCATAATCACTATTTGGTCACGATGACTGTTCACACAGATAATTCTGTGATTGTCTTGGGTGTGATGGACTGCTGTGCCAACAAGATATTAGTCTGGAGGGTCGCTCCACATTGAATGGCTCGGATAGGATTATTTGGGACTGGTGATTATTTTTAGTGTATTTTGCAAAGGTGATGTGCTCATTTGTTTAATCTTGACCAACTTCATTTCCGTTGCATTCGAGACGAGTTTGTTCACCTAGAAAGAGTGAAATCGTTCGACAAATAAAACTTGATTGTTGCTGTTAGGGTTAATTTAAAAATAAAAGTAATGTAATATTTCATAATCTTTTTCGAAATAATTTTTTGGGTGGAATCTAAGTAGCAGACATTCAAAAAGAGTGAACGGATGTTGTATTGTCAGCGAACCTCAATGTGATGGTGTGCAGAGATTCGCGTATCGGTGGCCTCCCGTTCTGAATGCGTTATCGCACGACGAAAATATAACATGCATGACGTATTACAATACAGTGTGCAGCTTCTGTATCAAATGGCCCAGGAAATATGATCACGTATACCACAGTCATGCTGTATATGTAGGTATCTCTGCACATACTGACATAGGGCAATATGGGGACACCCGATATCGCAGATGGAAATACTTCACACACGATAAGAGGAAGCATGCACCTCTAAGTGGCTGTGATTCCCCGGTAGGACCCAGGCCACTGCAGTAGCAACAGGCAGACTCAAGCAATTTGTGTTAGAAATGTGTACCTCGGTATTCGCTATGTGGACGCTGCGATATTGGGTGCATACACGATGCATTGAAATCGGCGTGGTTACGAAACTCTGGGCATCTGGACTTCACACCCCGGAAGCAGATCTAGGAACCATTCAGTGGGCGGTCGCTCTACAATGTGATGTCACAGTAGATTTTGTGTGTGGGGGTAGACGAGGGGGAGGACACTTACCAATACCGGCAGCAGTGGGATACCGACGACTACGTTATAAATACACCTTCAGACGAGATGGGACACGACACATTGCGAGGGAGCTTGAGTGAGTGGGGGACTAGGCCCCAGGATCTTGGTTTATACTGTGCCGAAGTCCTTAACTGCTGGCATGTGTTGCCTGGGTGAACTACTTGGTAACGGGAGACGGAACAATCTTGTCATTTGTTCTCCCCACCCACATGTGAAGACAGTGCTGTACTGCTCAGTGGTATTGCTATGCTCTGATCACTGACATTCTGGCGCTCATTAACGGCCATTTCTTTGGGGTGGTTTATGGCCAATGGAGCTGGTAGTAATAGTTCTACCCAGCTCTATACCTGGACCAGAGATTACGAACAATTTTGAGTACGATTTCGTGTTCAAGCTAAAAAAAAAATGAACAAAACCTTGAGTTGAGCTCAAGTTTGTACACAAAATACTTTAGTAATCTCAGGGTCCTTGTGTAGGGTATAATGGGTACATACTGTATTATACAGTGTCAGTGTTTGAAATTAAAGGTGTATCTGAGGCCATTTGAAAATCTGCTAAGTTGAAGATACCTGTGGGACCCCTCCAGCAAGTTACAGTTGCGACCACCATTTAACATTGGGTCTACTTTGCGTAACGACCCCCTTATTATTTTCTTAATTTGTAATGCTGACCATGCATAGTCTAGATGATATGTTTATGGTACAGCTGGAATAATTTGTATATTTTCATGGATAGAAACCGTTCATTGATTAAACATGATTACAAATTATTTTTTCATTTGTAGAATAGATTTTGTGAGAATTGGGAATGAATAGAACACGACTTAATAACACTGAATTTTGCACCAACCATATTGCAATCTAAATGAAAACTTTAATTTATACATGTAAACTAGGCAATTTAAGTTTAATGTCGTATTACATATTTTTGTCACATTTTGCAGTACCTCCCATGTTTACTATTTTATTTTTTTCTAATAAACCATTATATTTTGTGAATACATTTTGATGCAAATATCATATTCCAATTAGACATGTATCCTCTTGGAAGATATTGTGATCAATGTATTGACACTTTCTTTCTAATTTACTAGCCCGAATAGTGATACAAATTACATGTACTAACAATGTGAATGTTTGCTAGTTCTCAGGATACCCTTTGCTTTAAGAGAAATGGCCCGGGCTAGCAGACTAGTGTTAATTTTGATCGCTGGTATTGAACCATTTCTAGTGAACCGATGAATACCCATATTTCTTTCTAAATAAACATTATTGTATGATAGATTGTTGACACTGACAGGATCGTAATTGTAATGAGCCGACGAAAACTATTTTCCTAATCGTAGAAAATAAGCAACAGCACATTTAGGGCAGGTGGTGCATTCCTCTTGTTAATTAATACAGTTTCGACTTTCATATTTGTTTCCAGGATCCAAAGGACACGCCTCCTCCAACCCGTGTGGAAACTAGGGAAGAACGAAAGGAACGAAAGGTTCGTAGTTCGTCAATTTATGTCCAGGTCAATTTTTCTTTTTTTGCAAATCCACATATAAAATTTTAGCTTGAGTATGAATTTGTACTCAAAATGTTTCATAATTTCTGACCCTCGCCTATCGTTTTTCGAATGGCTTACATATTATCTGTAAACATGGAGGTCGGGGGTCAACACAGCAGTGTCATGGTGTCATGTCCTCCTGGTCTATGGCTCGGCACAGCACATGCCGACACCACATGCTGTTGCCATGCCAACTGACATATTATAAAAATTACTCCCTACGTAACTGCTCTCGGGATGAGACGGATTAATGCTAGCACGGTGAATGTGATGTCAGTCGATCCTTTCGAGTGGCAACATTTGGCAGTGTTTAGCGAAGCATGTATTGTATGTAATGATGCATAATTATTCTCTTTTTGTGGGAGGGAAATGAAGCATGTACATGGCTTTATTTCTAATTCGCCCGGAGTACAGGATGAATATTAGCGCTAATTATACAGTAACGTGACCAATCATCGTATGTTATTCAAACATGCATAATGAAATGCTTCTGAATTAATTTAATTTTAGCACTTTGAAAGCACGCGTAAATAGGTATATGCTAATTTATAATGATGGCAATGTTGACTAATTGAGCAATTTATTTAAGATATTTAGGGTATTTTTCTCCTTGAATTGGAGTCCTCGCCTATGGGTGAGATATTCCCGCTGCTTTATTCCTGAATAAAGCAATAATTAAAAACACATCCTTCAATTGGATAATGGTAGGATGAATGCTAGAGGCACAGTGATGAAATATGCTAAATACAGATTGGCGATGAACTATGCTAAATACAGTGTATTGTTCATTGCATTCTTGATAACCTCTATGAATTTCTTTAAAATATATTCATGAATTGATCTCGTGAATTTTTCTAGTAAGTTTACTAGTACAACACCTAAATATTTATGCTGTTGTTACCTGATCTATTGTATTTCCATCTTTACAACTATCTTCATTAACTTCCGATATTCCATTCAGTTCCATTTTGGATGTAGCGTAAGCAATAGCACTTGTAAACACATCACATAGTAGAGACTTGATCAAAGCATTAATGGCGGGTTAACGTGTTTGTGAACTGGCTTTAAATATCAAATAGCTGTAACAATCTCAGATCAATTCAAGCATAGACTTGATTTTTTATATTTGTATAGATGATGTGCATGAATGATTTGCATGTGTTTTTGGTTACATACTCTAATTTCTTGAAATCTACAAAATTAATTAAGGTACAAAATAGTAAATAAAGGATAGTCTAAAGTAAGTGTGTGTGTGTGTGTGTGTGCGCGCTCTTTCCACTAATTTGCATTAATGTCTGTCTATGTGTTGTTGTCAAGCGGTTGTTTATTTAGGTTAATGACGAAGCTGATCCATTTGTATTCAGTTAAGCCTGATATGCGTGGACCTGTTTAGGGATTACACACGTCTACCAGATTAGGTAGTTCATCGTTATATCTCCCGTTATAATTCCAGCTTAATAACTTTGTGCGGTGAGCCGTTTGCTACCACATTAACCTTTTCCCTGCTGTAGGCAACTGGAAGAGCCTAATCCAGCAGGCAGAGGGTTACGTCCAACGATTATGCAGTTATTTAATACTTGTGCATGTATTTGTAAGTGTAATTTTATTTAATTTATTATTTTTATGCATTTTGAATTTGCTTGGTTTTTCAGAGGAAGGAGAGGGCAGAACAACATGCTTACAAGCTGGAGCAGGATCTGGCTATGTGTAAGTATGCGTCGCTCGGCGGACGACCGGGGGTTGGGGGTATTGCTGGTCTGAGATAATCCCTGGATCGGCCCTAATCCCAAGCAGTGTTATCAATTGAGAAGATAACGAGGCGATCATTCTCTATAGGCCCAATGTTAATGGTGGTCAAATTTGTAAATTTCAGAGGGTACTACAGAGAGCTGTCGAAACTTGGGCTTAAAACTTAGCATCCTGAATGATGATGATACATGTAATAACAAGCGTTTGCCATTTAAATTTTTTTATTTCAACTAGCCGTTTGACATTGGTCCAGGCTAGTGCTAATTTCTATTTGTATAGGACTACATTAATATACCTTTACCATTGCTGATTTTTAGATTACCCCAGGACCCCCTTCCAATACAAACACTGCTGAATTATTTCTTTCATACCATTACAATCCTATAGTAGTTTATGTACCATTATGCAAGGTATCGTTATCATAGCCACTAGACGAGGTATTATTAATGTAGCCATAGGTTTTATTATCCTAAATGATGTAATAATTCCTATGGATTATTCTTGACAGCAGTTACCTGTAAGTATTTATGAGTATGGGAATTGAACTACTCAATTAGTTTCAGGAATTGGAATTATTGATGCATGCAGTGGAATTAATTGAGCAGAAATTAATTAAATAACCTCCTTAATTACGACACGTATTCATGATTCATGGAAGTATGAAATAGTACATGTAAATACAGCCGACTCGTGACCTTTATATGACCTTGAGGTTCAACAAGTGGATAATTAACGAAGACATAATTGCCGCGGGATGCCATTTCCACAATATGGACGGAATTCCACTGCTAAATCCACAGTGGTAGTGTATCGAATGTCCTATCTACTCGGAGCAGTAAGTGGATATTTGGAAGCAAAACGCCATCATTAATAACTATGGCACACTGGCAATGGAATCTTGCTAGTGTGAAAATAATTTCGTCCAATGGGATTGATGTATACTGACTTCTGCTGCCAGCAATACTTTATTGGCAATAAAATGTGAGTTTGCAGAAGTATTGGTATTTTTGTCATCTTATGGTCAGCGATGAATAAACTTGAATGAGTATGAATTCGACAAACATGGAACAGAATGATGGGGTGAATTCATGATTTTCAGTAGATTTTCATTTCATTTCAAGACAAGTTGTAATGCTAGTGTTTTACTTTTTGTGCAGTTTTATAATATATCATGTTAAGTAATAATAATAATGCATATATACAGTGATGACTAGCTCCTTGCCATTAATAAACCAGGAAATCTTTTAAAACCAGAAAAACAACAAATCGATACAAAAAAAACAACCCAAAAGAAGCAAAATTTCTGCTAGTTTCAAATGTGTATACTGTATTCTAATAGGTGAATTTATTTACTAATTTTCCAATTCATATTCTGAAGTCTTGATCTATCCAATCTCCCTGCCAGAACACAAGATACACCAGAACACGAATACACCAGAACACGGAGCCGGTAACTCTGCGAACCTAACACATCGACTCGAGGTGTTATTGAACGTTGACAATTTTTAATTTGCTTCATGTCGCAAGTTGTGAATGAGGCGTGTTTGAGAGGATTCCTGACAGTTATTCGTATTGATGCGCTATATCTTCTGCTGATCACTGCCACAGCTGTGTCTGAAATGTGATAACCGTGATAATCATTTGTACAGGAGACTATTATATTTCCCAGTGCTGTGGAAATTTGCACTCTTACCAGATCTAAATTTGCACTCTTACCAGATCTGAGACTCCATATAAAATGTAGGTCTTAATTTTGAAAATGTAATGATTTTGGTTGGAAATTGGGAAGGAGGGGGTGATTGGAAGTGCAGTGGGAGGGGTTGAATGGAAGTGCGGATCCATTGAGGTAATCACTATGTATGCTCCTAATGACACGAGTAATCAATGCTTATAGGTTTTACGACTGGTTTGTCAATGACAATCATAGGCCCTGCTGTTGTACTGTACAATTATCCTAAAGCTATCTGATTATACATTTCCACTGAAAAGTAATCAAACTCATTTGGGTCTTCCATTTGTGTTTTTGGAAGGAATGTCGTGACAAATAGTTGAACAAATTTAGTACTTCTCTGGTTGTTAATTAGAAATTAAAATATATATTTTTTAATAATGGCACTGCAATACTTAAACAAATATTTATAATTTCATTGTGTAGTTTGTACCTAAACGTTAATATTTATAAGCAGTGTTTATAAAATTATGTGATGTCTATACTTCATAAAATTGTTGGGACCCCAAAGTTTGTTTTACAAGAGCTTCGGTGTTATGAGAGGACATTGGTTACCATGGAGACTCGGCATCGGAATACTAACATTAGTTGATGGTAATCATTGCCGACAGTTGATGATAGTGTATACAAGCCTTTTGTCTTGATAATAACATATTTTTATGGTTTTATTAAATTGGCGCTTTTGTTATTTACAGGAATTAGAAGATAGGTTATGAGGGGTAGTACTATTTATCGATTTAAATTTAAGTAGCAATGTTGTAGATCCAAGTTAAAATAATTTGTATACCGTAAATGATGCTAAATATACACCTGATTGAATTGCCACAATTTGTAAATATATTTGTGCCTGATCGAATTAACCATATTTTCACATACTAGTAACTGAATTGTCACTAATTTTGAATATCATTGGTAGCTAATTTAATGAACCCCGTTTAACTAAGTAATCTGGCGAACTTGAGGAGGTTGCATCTACAGCCATTAGCGTTCTACCGGAAAATTTGTGTAGCTTCTCGCCAGTTCCTCGACCACTCTGTCATACCGTTTGTACATATTGACGGTTATTTTGATACCGGGGAAAGAGATAATCTCGTTACAGAGCTCGCCGTCGCTCACTGTTGCGCCAAACTCTACGCGATCAATACCTCATGATAGTTCCTGTGCGTAATTGTCTCCCCTTTTTTTTCACTCCTGTGTCAATGAGGTCACTGGTACCAGTACAAGGAATGGAGGGGGGAGTTGAAAATTGGTTCGGATTGTGCCTGTTTGAAATTTTACAATGATTAATGTAATAGAGAATGATCTGGGCTTTTCAACAAAGTATTGCAGTGTTCTGCTTTAGTTGGGAGGATAACATGCAGTAGTTGGAATGGGATGCATTACAGGTTTCGCATTTAACACTCGCCCGCTCGCCCCAAGGTCATTTCTCCCAATGCTAAAGGTATCCTAAGGTCGAGTATAAATTCATAACATTTGGTATTTGTATCATTATGAGGGTGACTTTGTTTTAAAGTTAATTTCTATTGCTGCATTACAAGTTGTACCTTTCAACAAAATTCAAGAACGTTATCTCGGTAAACTTATCCAAGAAGATTTCTCTTTGATCTTGTATACATTTGATTGAAGACACTAATATCGGTCTTTATTTTTTGAGTGCTCTAGCTTAGCAACTATTCCTGTTCTGACTAAAAGTACTAAGTTGCAACCCAATATCTTGAAGCCATCTTAAGCATTTCAATATTTATTTTAGGGCTACGACTCTGTGAAATTCTAGTGCTCTGTCGTGTTGGATGTCTTTGCCAGAAGTGTCCTGATAAATGTACACCAATTTGGAAAGTTAATTATGAAGGTGGTATACCCACGTCCGGTAGGCATGGTCATCAAGGCCTAGTCGGTTTTCAGAACATGTTCCAGAGTTATTGCAAGAGAGGCATCGTCTCGCCCCAGAGGTACCTGCTATGTTAGCACTGCATGGTACCCCTGGCTCACAAGGGGAAAATCTGCGCAAAACGCCAACCAATGAGATCATTTTCCTGATGAAAACATTGTAAAAATATATCCAATGAAACGGATGTTATCATTATTCTATTTATAGCTACTGTAAACTGTTTGCACAAGTTTTCCCCTAGATGCGAGCATGTGGTACCTTAACGTAATAAGTACCTCTGGGGTGCAAGGATAACTCTGCAAACTAACTTTTAACAGTTCACGTAATATTTTTCTTTTCAAATACATGTACATGTATACTTAATATTAAAGATATATGAAAATGGAACAGGAAATTACATGGATTTCATGCATTTTTGAAAACTAGATGAAGCACATCTATTTATTTTATGATCATATCTTGTTAGACAAAAAAACTTGCAAGTATCCATGTTCCATTGTAAGAGCACATTTGAATCCTATTCATAAACTGAATTTTTTTTCTTTCGAATTTGTCTTTTTTGTAATGGGGTTTGGAGTCGCTTTCTAGAATCTTTCACTAATATCAAGACTTTTAGAGCAGGAGAAAAACTGCAACATCTGAATGTTGCAGTAAACCTGCGAGCCCTGGCTGGTACGGACTGACCAAGGATGATAACTGTATTGCCACTCTAGTGACAGTGCATCCTATCAATATCGCGTCGGAAATGTAACTTCGGGGCCCCCAAGGGGCGGTATTTGGATTCACGACCTTTGACTCCGAAGTCCAGCGTTCTACCACTGCCCTACACCCCGCCCGCTAACACAACTAAAATGTTCTACGTTTTATTCTTGGTAAGACCTGGATAATGTAATGGTAATTGCCCTACCTACTCATTTGTGTCCATATGGGCCATTGCAATGGAGGCATATTCAGGAACTAGAAATGCAAAGGCCTAGTTTTACAATCAATTCAGACTATTTTTACCTCAATTAGTTGTATATATTTCTACCTCAGTTTGTTGTATTATGCAGGTTTTTAAAATGTTATGTTCTTTTAACAATCTATTTTCAATTTTACAGCCAAAATATAGGTAAAATAATCATGATAGTGGATCTCGAGAACCTTGAGAAATGAAAGATGTATACATTTCATAAGTCTGTGCATCACCTGGTCTAAGGGAGACAATCCACATGTTGTGTGTACCTGCAAATGATCTTAGGCATAAAGGCTTATCCACATCAATACCATACGTATTGCCTAACACAAAATGTACACTTGCTGAATAATTAATTTTCTTCCATTATTTTTTGTTTCTTTTTCGGTTTGATTTTATACATCATCATTACTGCATAAATTCTGATCTCAATTTCACACTTCTCACTTATTTAAGACAATTTGAGCGAGTGATTCACCTGCTGTTTAGCCAATTTAGTTTCTTTACAAAGTAATGGGGCTTTATGCATGCTATTAGCATATTTCTAATTTAAATAATATAGATGTATATTTTGAGCATATAGGTTCCTGAGAGACCTAGGCCAAATAAAGATAATTTGTTAAACATTATCATTCATGTGATAGAACACATTTGTAGCCCACCATGCAGCTTTTTTGGCCGGATATAGTGCAGTGGTAGAACATTGGACTTCGGAGTGAAAGGTACCGAGTAAAAAAATATTCCCTCCCCGCCCACCCCCCGGGGGCCTGGCTGCAATGTTCGCAGAAGTTACATTTCTGACGCGATATTGATAGGATGCAGTGTCTGTAGAGTGGCACTACAGTTATCAT
>JAUTBQ010168220.1:0-11993 GCA_032361185.1 Lepetodrilus ovalis | reverse complement strand
ACCTCAAATGAGTACTTTCGCAGGGTCAAATTTTGGTGCAGCGTCCGGATTCGTAAACAGCAGCCATATATGCATCAGAAAATGGCAAGAAACTTGACGGACCGTGCTGTGTAGGGTAAAATTGGATTTAGAGCTCCTACGAGAATCTGGCTCTCGGACTATAATGACTTTGAGAATTAAAAAAGATAAATCATATTCAATGCAATATTTTGACCAAATACTAATTAATTTGAGATATGCGCACAGAGCATACTTTGTGTGATTACTAGTAATAGTAGTAATAGTCGTAGTAGTAGTAGTAGTAGTAGTAGTATTATAGTTCAGAAAAGGGAATGTGTTGCTGTGTCCATAATGATCAGCGAGAATCGACACGGATTCAAGGCTAGGTGGCCTGGACGAAAGGTCGCCGCATATACACTTGTCACTTTTCCTCCCCCATACAAAAGAGTAGAGACAGCGAAGGCTAAGGTCACACACCTCTTGTCTTAAGGCTTACAAAAAGTTTGCTTCCGCCTTGTAGTGATCAGGCAACGCAAACATCCGCCATTGTCGCGCTGCCAGGTGTCTGTGTCGAGAAGTCGAGATCTGATTCAAGTCGAGGGCAGGTATTAGCACAGGTACTTTGTGAGTCGTGCTGATGCACTTGTACCAGGGTGTGAGAGACGACAGCTTGATAGTTCACCAAATTCGCGACGGTGTCGCATTTCGAGAAGCACGCGCCCATGGAATTTAACACGGCCTACCTGGACAAATACCATGCACAATGCACCGAGTGTTTCACACTTGTATAACCTGACATCATGCACAGATTATTTCTACCAGTAGACATGATGCGGAATCTTCTGTATTTAGATATACTAGATATACCTGTTTGTTGTGAGTGTGTATATTTGAACAAGACACCATTCACCATTTACTGTGGATGAGAAGAATGTGTTCTGAACATAACAGGCCCAAATCAATAGGACAAAAGTTCACGATTCACCTGTAAGCCTGAGTCAGTATACCTTAGAGGAGCACACCTACAACTTCTTTACTCGGAACACGTACATGCTCCTTCTTCCTATACACCGTTGTGTGTGTGATTTGGAATGTTTCTTGAATTTCCGACTGGCTGTTCGGTACGTGTTGTACTCTAGGGGTGGTGCGAGTGGTCACTCATCCTCTACAAGGCAGCCTGGTTCGTTGACATTGTAAATACAGGGATCACATAAGCCTACATCCCTCTGAAAGGGTCACAAAATAGACGACTATAATCGCCACAAGTACTGTACAGTAGCCAAGGAAGGAGGAACTTCGTAATTTTGATATAATTCCTCTAACACTAGACCATACTGAACTGCAATTGAGGTCAACTGAGATTTTGATCACTGTACCACAGGTATCTTGATAGAAATCGCCGTGACATGCACTTCTTAGTAATGATTAATAGTACTAATGTGAAAGAGACTAATGCTACTAGTTGTGGTACCGGGAGTTCCCGTATTTAGGCCCACGGGCCAAAAACCCCACAAGATCAGTAAATCGTGAAATTGATGCAGTGGTTATTACGATGGTGTACTGTCATTAGATCGTTACCGTGCAAACATATATTTCATGATCATGATGAAATTAACTGCTATCCTGCTATTTGAATGGGCTATAAACCTGTATACATAAGAGGATATACGAGCAGCATCGTAGGCCATAAAGTACGGAGCCTGCTGTTGATGAAAACATTAGCAAGCCAAAATAAATATGTTGGTAGTTTGTTCCAAATAGTATGTATATGCTATACAGATGTGTTCAAATATTAGTAACTCAGAATTTACTACTTTGACTGCAAGCTTACAATGAGGACGACGGTGCCTATATTAACAGCATGTAGGATTCATTATACGTCTCGAGTGTTCCAGGATGAAGGCAGCTGAATAAATATTTTTGATTCCCGTTTGTAAAACGAACTTCCTGTCGAAACCCGCGGCTCTGATGAGGAAATCTCTGTCACAAACACAGACGCTAACATACTAGTTATTCCATTTGGCTTTGATAACATGTTTACATGTATTTTCTAAGCCTGTGTATAGGCACTGCGTCTGGTATCAGGTTTATAAATGGAACAAAACTCTTGGAATGTATATCCGTTTTCAACCACATCTGCATAGTGAAAAGTAGTCCCTGGTTATGGACCCAGGCGCATTAAAAATTGGAGAGCATAGAGTAGAATGGACCCAAACATATGTCGTAATTGAGGCCACATCTGCAATTAATTATTTCTATGGTGACCTGCCCGAAGACCCGAAGGATACCATGGTGATATGTAGAAAGAGCTATCAAGACATCATCAATTATGCATCAGTCTATAATGATGAAGCTGCAATTGCTTGTAAATCTCTTTACACTTAATACCTTGAATTGCACCAGCATTATGACGCTTACTTCTAATGTTTGCAAAGGCAAGAGAATCTGGCGTCCTCTACCGATTACAATTCCGCCCTCTCAAAGACATCATTTTCTTTACAGACATATCCTCTTCATTTCCTTATGTCCAGAAATGCTTTCAAATCACGCTCAAAAGTATTCCCCCTACAACTAATTACTCCTTTATTACCGTCATCAAGATGGAATCTGGAAGACGTTTTTCTCTCTGAAAGCCAGATTGGTTGAAGCTGTAACAACTTTGACTTAATGTATAGTCACGTCGCTCAATCTGTGCTGCGCATGCTAGGAAAGAAGACCTGTGATCTTCGTCTATCACACATTTCCTTTATCAGAAGCTAATGAACGTATGACGAAACGCTGGAAGCTGCGCTGCAACCAGTCCGCGATGTGTAGGGGTTGAAGGGCTTTGTAATAGTGAATACAGGACACGTACATCTATGGCTGTTGCTGGTTGTTGGCTATACGTAGACAGTTCGTGTCGTATGCGATATATATCTTCATTGGCCTTTTTTATTACAACTAGTCGGAAGTAAAGTAGTCTCATAAAGTCAGAGAATAGATAATGTCGTAGGAATCAATATACAGAATAGTATTACATTTGTCATCCCATGTAGGCCTAAGTCAGTATAAGTGACCTTGTAATTATTTGTCGTATATTTGTCGTATATAGGAATTTGCATGGTTTAAAATTAGAAAACAAACATGAAATGAAACTTGTCACGAAATTAATGATAATAGTCAGTTACACTGCAAACTTGAAAAATGTACTCTTATCTCAGATTTTCCCTTCGTGAGAGTATGATGATTTAGTCTGCCACAGAACATATATGGGGGCATGTCACAGTTTATCATTGTCAACGGTGGCTAAGAAGTCCGTAGAAAAAGTATGTTTGCGTAGGTTCCATTGTCTGTGCCGTGGTGTCTTTGTATGTTATTTAATGTGAATGATATTTTCTTCCCAATGAAGTGGGTTCCATGCAGTTTAATTGCAATCTAATTATGTATCACTACACCAGTGTGTAAGGAAGGTGTATGGATCAACAATGGAAGGTTGTTCGATCACTTTCAGGTGCATTGCAAACATTTGAGCTGTTGTTGATCTCTATTCTTGTCTTTCACTGTATATATTTTTTAAAAGTTACCTTATTTGACACCCACTTTTTCTTTGTTAATATAAATCAATGGATCTTTCGCTACAAGTAGATGTAAGACTAGTGCATGCTGGTCGAATAGTTTAGCATCGACAACCCCTCTAACTGAGCCTATTTATATGATAAAAGATAGTGCAAAAAAAACCCACACCTGTGCTATGGCCCCATTTACTGCATCACCGCCTGTCCGCCTGTCCATCTAGTTTCCAAAATTTTTATATTTCTTATGATATTTTCATATCGCGAGATAAAAAAAATAAAAAAATATGAACATTTTGAAACTTAGTGGACATGCGGACAACATAGCTTGTTGTGCAATATATTGTATCAGACAAATCAACAATACAATACTCCTGGTAAAATACATTTGACCATGACATATGTCAAACAAAGGTTTTGAAGTAAAAACAAACCCGCTCTATTGCAGTTCCATTCTCACATCTATTACAAGGCTTCAAGCTTTCAGAAACCCAACACCACGCAATACTGATCATGATTTGTGGCGACCTCAACTTGAGATCCAACGTCAAGACAAGTTCTTGCTTGTCACGAAATGCCAGCCACCTGATATCGAGTCTCGGCATCAGGTTGGCAACAGCAACGGCGGAAGAATACCTTACACCTGGTGTCAATGTCACCGCTTATTAGTTCCTAACGGAGGGTCACGTGACGTGTCGACAGAGGGAGCCGCGCACTCGGTTGACCTCATTAGCACCTGATTAGGCGTGTCTGACCTGATGATGGCTGGAAGTAGCAGACGACAACTGAGACCTTGACACCGCGTACAGAGTGTCATATTAATTATCGATATTAATAACCGTGACTTCGTCAAAAGACCACCTCTGCGATATGTCAACGAGATATATTTATTAGGGTGAGATGAACTTGTAGTTTTCTTAAACAAACCCTCTTGATAAGCAATTCGCGAGGAATTGCAAATGTTAGATTTTCTTGAGTGTGCCCTAAAGACAGATCGCTGTGCTAAAGAACGACCTTAAGAAACGGGACCTCTGATACCGTTGAGATTGAGCCCAGACTATCTTGCCGTAGTGGAAACTATATTATTATTACAGTTCTTCTTCTAGATTATATCTTTGAAATATACAGGTTGATTGACTATTATTACCATATCACAGGGAGAGGACTTCGATAAGTGTTTTACTTTTGTCGCATCCCATTGAATTTATATCAATAACATATGTTGAAATCCAATCAAATCATATCAAAACCATATCAAAATCAGCAATGCAATTTTCAATCCAATTTTACCCAACCAGCCAGAAATATCACGAAACTCTTTTAATCCAAATCTAATTAAACCGACACGCCTGCTCAAATAGACGGGAAGCGAAAGTGGAGATTTTATTTTAATTAATTAATTAGACGTTTTCCCCCAAATCAGGCTATAATGAGAATGCATTCGCTCCGAATAAAGCAAATCCTAAGATACTATATTTTGTACAGTAACCTTTTCCAAAGAAGTACCAGGACATAATACACCTCAGACTAAAAAGAAAGTGCGATCAGACTTGTTTTCCGCGCATGTAATTATACCTACACGACGCGTTGGTTCAATCAAGAGTTTCACACCAGACGTTTCATGTTATCAAAACTACAACATGTATACCCCCGACAAAAAAAGAAGGGTGATCAGGATTAGTTTACCGCGTAGGTAGGCCTATGCACCTACACGTCTGTTCAATCAAGAGTTTGATATCAGATGTGTCAGGTTATCAAAACTGCAAGTCCGACTGGTATGCTCATCACGATCACCACCCTACGCCTGACCGGAGTTTGGCACTAATGTTGATATTATCAGATACCTCGTTGTTTTTATACTCTTTAAACTTCACTCTGGGTCAACAACGATACGCAGTACCTGAAGCTAGTTTTGGTAACCAAAGATTCCGTTTTATTTGGCCAAATCAATGCTTCTGTGTCATCCTACTGAATTGCTTCCACAGACGTGTATTAAGGTACACTGTAATTGATCATTTTTATCTCTATTCACAGTGAAGAACGTTGCCGTTGAAATAAATTGAAGTTAAGGTTGCAATTCAATACCATTTCCATTCATTTGATCATTCGCGCTATAGACAGTAATGAAGGAATGCTTTCACTGTTGTAAACGAAGATGCAATTGATTCCGTGCTGTAGGACGACTGCGATTAAGGATTATTAGTATCTCCGCTCTATAATTACTCAAGTCTGTGGTTCCACAAGGTGAAGTAAATAACATAATTGAACACATTACTTGATTTAGCTGATCACAAACGTTGTATTGTGTGCTATTTCTATGTCAAGTACATTTCCAATGCTATTAGGTCGAACCTGTATATGCAACCTACATATTAACCTATTTTAGTTATCTAAATCGGTTTCTGACCATTATAGCGGCAGTAAACAGTTCATCGCTATCATGAATATTTGACCGCAGAATCAAGATAGAGATTTGACGTGGAATCGTCCATCTAGAATCTGATGAGGTGGTGTCAATTAGCAGGTACTTGAGATAGAGAGAGATATTGAGATCCGGCTCGTCATCGAATCACAGATTGAGAACGTCATACAAATAGTTCATAGGTTTACCAACTCAAGCCAAATATTTATCTCATGCACTATCGTCAGACATGGCAGACTCTGTATTAATGTCACCTATAGGATTTAACTTTCAGATTCTTTGAAGAAGATTATAATTGATCAACAATTACGAAAACTGAGATTTTAAGTCAAAGTTCATGAAATGTTCGTGAAGCTGGCTTCAAACCTTTCATACGTAGTTATTGATGGGCCTCATCTGGGGAAGCTATTCCCTTCTTCTACTGCTGCCAGAACTTAATGAGAATAGTTCTCCCCCTTTTAGCGGACACGGAATGGGGTCTACAGGGCTATTGGTGGTCAAGCCAACCCCGGACAGGTGATATACGTATACACAATGTGATTTACTGAAGGAACGGACGAGTCTTGCTGGGCGTGTTTGATTAGTGTGATGGAATGAATGAAGCTCCCGCCGTTAGCCGGACACTCGACGTAAGTTCATTGCGGTACACATTAACCAGACGTCGATGTTTTCGCCAAGATGGTGTTACAAGGAAGGTGCACTCGTATGATTAATATAACCATGTTAATATGCGGTTGATTACGTGCTGAAGCAAAACACGTGTTGGTGCGCAGCTATCATGCCTGTGTTTCATGAAAGGGTCGTAGCGGAAGTTCAAGATTAAATCGAGAACTACGTCATTTCCTGTTATAGAAAAACTATGTCGTACATACTGGGTGTCCTTTCACAAAGCCTCTTATCCACTAAGAGATCACAGCGCTCATTACAGTGTATTAGCTAGCGGCGCTATGGTCTCTTAGTGAATAAGAGATCTTCGTGAAAGGATACCCAAATCTACAGTTGGACTACAGAACGACCTGTTCATGGAGCGCAGCCCACCTGGCAAAGCGTCGTAGCTCTTAGGTAATGTTACTTCCAACGTTAATAATCGTGTTTATAGCTGTTGCTGGAGTTAGTAAGATTAGCAATACACCGTTTCCTACAGAACTCCATGTTGTCGTCAGGATGTCGATCCTTCTCAAGATGGCGCACCAGTATGATCATAACAACGACGTCAACAATACGTTTGTCTACTTCGTGAAGCAGGACACGCGACTGCACAGATTCTGAGACACAGTGACCAGATACTGACATTGACAGTCGGCTCCAATAGCAGTCCTGACAGAAACATCAGTCTTGTGTGTAGCCTGCTGACGAGACATATAAATAGACACACACGTACGTGTACAACAACCATGTTCATGTCGGAACCCTGTGGGTGAAGATCCACTGCAAAAACTAACTGACAATGCACATGAGACATCAATACACGTGGTAATGCATCAGTGCCATCTAAGGAGAATGGACTTTTTACTTCCTATGAATTTTCCACGCACGACAGAAGTATTCCTCATGTTCAGTTATTTACCATAGTATGCCAAACAATACACAGCGTTCATAGGACAATACACTAAGTTAATACTTTAAAGTACATGTATATACAGCGTACCCTCATACCTCCTTTGGAAGGCATGCCCAATTGACGGAACAGTTGAATCTCGAGCATACAGCCTTTATATTGATCTAATATAACAAGAATGCCTATTCCAAATTGAATCTAGATTGCATATAGAATGATGATTCCAGTAACTCCTATATGCTATAAATCACCAGTGGCCAATAAAGATGTATATTATTCAGATAACGGAACGTATGGTATGATATATATTTCTGTTATGTATACAAAGCCAATAAAAAAAAATACATCGTAAAATAACCACATTATCTACGATTATAGTCTATCGCACCACACGAGAACACAGCCACTTTCTCATAAATCCACACTCCATACGGGAAAATGTTGATTGGGTGAAACGATAAGGAGATTTTCTAACAATGTGTCCAGACCTTATACATTGTGAAGGAATGACACATGTGAATATTGTATATGTCTGTGTATATTGTATATGTCTATATTGCCTGAATTGTACGTCTGAACCCGAGGCGTTGGGTACGATATGCACTGTCGATACATACGGACATGGTTCAAGGAATACATCTATCGTTATTCGTCTACATGTATATGTGTCTTAGCATTGTCAAAGAAGGCGAAATTAGATTTTTACCATTGTGATTATCGGGTGAGAAGATCGGTAATAACAGAGAATCAGTGTGGCCTCGGTATGGAAGACCAATCAGTACACTACAGGTGTTAGACGCTACAGGTGTTAAACGTAGCTAAAGGTTTGTGTTTAGCATTCGAGTCACGTTTCAAGGGATTTGTGACATTGATAGACCGTTGCTAATGAGAAAATTATATATACCTTTATAATTCAAATGCCAGAGTGATAAAGGGTTGTCGGAATTGAAAGCTCGGGAATTCGGGGAATGTTTTACGAAGATATTACATTGTGACAATGAATTATGCATTCTTCTTAGAATTCGAGTAAAAAAAATAAAGCAACAAAGAAATTAAAAAAAAATATGCTAAGGATTTGGTGTTTAATGTAACATATAATTCGAATAGAGAATATTCAGCTATGAAATACACCTCATCGTATCGTTTTTGTTTACTTTCCAATGTCAAACCAATATAGTTACATACATATATATTGTATTCAACACGCATATGCATATATCAAGTAAAATGCGGATCAGGTTACTTTGGTATTGTTAATATCTGAGTGTATGTGGAATAGTTAACATGCTATATATAACATATCTGATCTGTATGCAGTCACAATATCGTATGCATGATACACATACAAAGCAGAATATAATGCCATGTTTTCTCAAGTTATATTCGTTACAGTAAAACAACGTTTAAAAACAATTTTAGCGCAAATAAAAATAATCTTAATGTATTACCTCTACATGCCGATGTACCAGTATTATACGTGCTTTTTTATTGTTAGGGAAAAACTGGCTACATGAAATTAACTACAGTGATTTATTATTAGGTTCTTCATCATGTTACTAACCTCCATTTACAGGTGAAACCTATCCATAATCCAGCAACAGCTGTTGTTTTTCTGGGAAATTAATAATTGATGCGTTTCAGACATGAACTATAAATCAAAGTTAATTAGGATTAGGTCGTTAATAGTTCATAACCGCAAGTGTTTTCTGGGTGCTTATGCTTTATGGGATTGATTCTGCTTTGCCGGAATAAATACCTTGGTATAACTTATGTCTTTCATTGACTCGTAAGTTGAACAGCATATACAGGTAATTATACAATAGTGTTGAAAACCCCAACCATAACTGTATAACCTGTGACTAACTAAAAAATAAAGAAAATGCAATTATGTAAGACATAAAGATTTCCTTGTTTCCTAGATATTTAGGAGATAGATATTTGGTGTTTTGAAATTTGCGGGATGTTATTGAAATTCGACATAGGCAAATTTCATTTGAACCCGACATGGCCAGGTTTTGCTCTCAATCAATCAAATTGCTAGACATATCCTAAATGTGTTACAATGAACGTTAGATCTAAAACAAAGATTCCAATTGTCAAAATTGTTTTAAAATTATTCTTTTACAATCGCAATTAACGTTTTGATATAAAGTATTCTGATGGACACCTTCAGCCTCGTTCCTAGGTCAACTATAGATAACATAACTGTGGATGCCGCTGCGAGGAGTTTGGGACACCTTGTGACGTCACTCGGTTCAGAGTCGGAGCAGTCTACATACCGGAAATGACGCGAAGGTGTTCCGTATTGCATTTGCCATTTCTGATGGCATTCCTATAACTACATGAGCAATAGAACGGTGATGTAACTGTTTACCTCTTGGGTGGCGAGTAACGTTAGGGGGCCTCTTAGAACTTCGGATAATGTCAACCGTTAACAAGGAGATCTAAATCACGTCCAGCAGGACTATACAAGCCTGCTTTAGACTCGTGCACCACCCCTGACGTTCTAAGCATTAACAGGCTTCCTCGTGTCTGCCAGCGTTGATAAACGGATGTATACGTTACATAACATTACACATGCTGGGACGTAAATGGCGCCCATAACAAGTTTATGAGAAGTATGATTGACAAGGGACGTGAAAGGCGAGGTTACGTAATTGTCAAGGGGCATAACTCTCATCGCAGGAAACGTCTTTCGGTTGTATGGTAAGTGCTTGTTTATGATCGGGCTAAATCTGCTTGTCAATCTGTTCAACATTAAACTCCAGGTGAAATGAGTGTATAGTTCAAATGTTAAGATCAATGCACTGCATGCAAAGACGACCCATAAAATAGGGCTAATAGGTCATACCTATAGATGTGTAAAAATTGTACATGTATAGTGTATATTACAGAATTGAAGCATCTTCATGGCGACATAACGAATTTCATATGGAGTAGAGTTTCATACATGCACATTGCATGACATGTACATCTTTACAAGTATTGATTTTGCTCGAACAGATTCGTTGTGACACTTCATCAGTTCAGAACTGCAAACGAGAGTTCAACCATGGACATGATTGTGCTTGTCTATATACAGTAGAGTTGTGGTGATCAAGAAGTATTACATGATTTCTTTTTACGTAAACGGAGCACATGACAAGTTAATGAGAAATATGATTGACACTAATTTTGAGATATGATATAATTTAATATCACTAGAATTAAATAAATACACATCAACATGCTAACTTTTAAACACTTCTCCAGAGTACCGTGTGCCAATACATCAACTCTGTATGAGTGTGTAATTTACCAATTATAACTATTACACTAGTGACTATGTTTAAAACATGCCATGCAACGATGTGATCTATCACGGCCAACATACTCAAAATGGACATTATATATCGCAGAAGTAATATTGTGTGATAATTGAGGTATTTCAACACATAACCAACATAATTTTTTTAAAAATCACTTACTTTCTATAAAAATGTCAAGAGATAGAACCATTCGATTTTTAAATCGCAGTTTGGCGGCCAAATCTCCAGTTATCTCGAAAACAGTGATTAGCCATGGTGTCCGCATTGCCAGGTTTTCATTGCATTACCATGGAAACTGTGGAAACCCGTGTGTTAACTAGACCAATGCATAGAAGGGTGTCCCGCCATATAGGTAACATAGTCAATTGTAATTGAATACAATGGTAGTATAACTACATATATGTATGGTCAGAAATATTACGCATCCATCAAAGTTATTGTAATTTTATTGTTTACCTCAGCCATCTAAAAGCGTCTCCGAGTAATACAATCTTTATAAAGTATTTAATTTGAATCTTGATCCTGTAATAATTTTGCATAATCGTGTCTATCTGTAACACTGTACTATACCCATCCGGCGCATCGCGGCATACGGTGTCGATACGATGTCAAAAATGCGTTGGTTTTACATCACGTTATGTGGTTTCAACGTCAATTCGACATCGTATCGACATCGTATCGACATCGTATCGACATCGTATCGACATCGTATGCCGCGATGTGACGGCTGGGTAGGTATATGGATATATACATGTGTGTGACCTTAAAACATGTGTAGAGTTAGTAATGCATATTGCTAAGAAATTATGGTATCTAGACAGAACATTTGATCTATGCTACACACTAATGTGGTCTATTCTTAATGCCATCAACATGTTATGTTACTTAATGTTAAATAGCATAAACGGGAGGATTTAACAAGATAATGCGGCAGTGATGAGTTTCTTGTGACTGATGATGCACTCTGTAGTATTCTGGAACCCCATAAATATCGGGACTGCATGGTACTTTCATTTTAAGAGAGACATACTTTCGTTTTTTTAAGAGTCGTCATAACGTCTAGATAGCACACACGCGCGCTCTCACGCTCTCTCGCTCTCTCTCTCTCTCTCTCTCTCTCTCTCTCTCTCTCTCTCTCACACACACACACACAC
>JAUTBQ010168209.1:0-11995 GCA_032361185.1 Lepetodrilus ovalis | reverse complement strand
AGTTTAAATCAAATAATAATATTATATATAAATGCTGATTAACTGTAAAGTTAAAGGCTAATAAAGAATTGAAATTGTATATCATACCACACCTATATATAATATGCCACACCTATATAGCATACCACACATATATGTCATGCCATTCCTCTATATATCATGCCACACCTCTATATATCATGCCATGCCACACCTCTATATATCATGCCATGCCACACCTCTATATATCATGCTATACCTGTCCAATTAGTCACAGCATGAAAAACAAAACACACCAATGTACCAACTTACAAACCATCTTTTGTTTATTCAACATGAGACTAATCAGTCATTTTATTTGTCATGTTTATTGACGTGCACGTCTGTTTTTGTACATGCAAGTCTATATATAAGCAACAGTGCATACAACCTGACACCCCCTGGGAATAGAATGGACTCCCCCGGGCAGCTGTAGTGCTATATGCAGTACAGAATGTCATCCTCCTCTGTGATATATAGACTATCACATAGCCTGGTGCAGATAGTGGATGGCTAGGCTAGTCTGGCAGAATACTGCCAAAGACTAGTATAGTGGATACTGGCGGGCTATCCACGAGCTATCCGCATGTAGAGATATTGATAACTGGGTGGGTGTCCTCAGAATGTACAAAGTGCTAGCTTGCAAATTCCCCATTGTCTAGGATGTGCAAATTCCCCATAGTCTTAAGATGTACAAATTCCCCATAGTCTTAAGATGTACAAATTCCCCATAGCATTGAATGTGTGTTCGTACAGCCTAGTATGTGCAAAAGATTTCTGTACTAATTAGCCATATGCATCCTATGACAGAAAATGATCAATATATTGATTACTAGGGATAAGGTATATCATGTTCTCACGGTCATTCATCAACATATGGGAGGGGATTAGCACAGTGGTTAATGTGTCAGATTACAAACCTAAAGGTTTGGGTTTGAATCTCGTCCAGGGCTCCTCCATGCAGTGCTTTTGTGGTGCAGACAACTTTGACACGGAGACGAATATCAGGATGTCTTGTCTGTTTTCACAGTGCGCATGGAGACGCCAATGTTTGAAATTGGTTTAAAATCTAATCCAACGTCAAGGCTAAGATTTTTTCGAGTGTCAAGGCGACATGAGCAAAAAACTATGGAATTGCTGACAACCCTGTATAAAACAAACAGACGGATTCTTGTTTAGATCACATCAGTTATCATCTTTGGGTTCATCTGTTCATCGTTGGTGTTCTAATAGATGTATATTTATGGTTACAACATAGAACAGTACCCCTCCACATATACATGTATATAGCAAAAGTGTGAAGTAAGATAATAATAGGTTAATAGACAGAAATTTTATTCGGCAATCTGTTAACTTGTAATTGACTGGTTCAAGCATATCCTAACACTGTCCCAAATGTGAGTTAAAAATAGCTTTGAGATAATGGTAGCAAACAGGGTTTTGTTGTACACAGGTAAAGACAGTAATTAGAATCTATATCTATAGATAGTTAAACTAGCTATTGCAAATAGAATACTTACCATACTATAATTGACCTTTCATCCCTTCTTGGGTAGGTTGGTTGTTTATCTATTGGTCCATGAAGCTAGCTATATAATACATGAGGGGAAACCCCAGTAAACACCTAGTAAGGAAGCTACACTCAGGTATCGCCATTACGTGGAATCATGGCTTCAGAATTGTTATGTGACGTATGACAAGGTTATTGTACATAACGTTTACAGATCTCCTTTAAAGAACATGTTGGAAAACATTTATCATTGTTCTGGATACTGGCTATGTCTCATTTTGCGAATAACGAAAAAATATGCTGGAATTCAGGTACCGTAGTAGTATTTTTCATTTATATCAATGTTTCCAAAAAATCTGGTTACAACCCATGTTAATGATTTGTAAAATTTAGGATAGAATTGTTACAGCCAATGGATGTTCTATGACACAGTATTATTTCAAGTGTGGTTAACCTACGTAATTACGTCACTGAACAACCTGGTGATCTATCAGAACAGACACCAAGACGTAACTTTGGGCGTTATAAGTTTACTCAGTGGCCTCAAACGTTCATGTATACACGTATAATAACTAGAGCATGACCTAAATGTAATAGTATAGACTTTTATGCAGTTTAGGATGGATGGAAATGACCCCTAATGTATGGTGTTTAATAATTCTGCCATAACACCATCAACACTGGATACTGCTGACAATAGAAGGACAATCTTTCTTAATTGGTCCATACCTGCACATCAACCTCAGATTCTCTTAGATGGTGTACATAATAAATATAGCATTGTCTGTATTACAGACAAACAGACAGACAGACAGACAGACATCGACAGACGGATAAAGCTTAAACAGAAAATACCAGAAAGAAAAGGCTAGACAGAAAGTAGACAGACAGGAAATAGACAGACAGAAAGGACTAGACAGACAGAAAGGACTATACAGACAGAAAATAGACAGACAGAAATGACTAGACAGCCAGAAAAGACTATACAGACAGAAATGACTAGACAGACAAAAATGACTAGACTGACAGAAAATAGACAGATAGAAATGACTAGACAGACAGAAAATAGACAGAAAGGACTAGACTGACAGAAATGACTAGACTGACAGAAATGACTAGACTGACAGAAAATAGACAGAAAGGACTAGACTGACAGACATTACTAGACTGACAGAAATGACTAGACAGACAGAAATGACTAGACTGACAGAAAATAGACAGATAGAAATGACTAGACAGACAGAAAATAGACAGAAATGACTAGACAGACAGAAATGACTAGACTGACAGAAATGACTAGACAGACAGACACGTGTACATGTAGAGAAAAGCAGAGGCATGTTCCACCGACCGATTGTAGTACTACGAGTGGTGCAGTAACTCCTATTGGTCAACATGGAGATACAGCTCTCTTGTATTGCTACTATCAATTTGTGGAACAAGGACCTGACAGACAGACAGACAGATAGAATGAACAGACATGCAGACAGAACAAACAGACAGAACTGTGCTTATTTCAGGCCTGGGTACGTTTTACAGGAAATACGGTATATTAAATGTGACCTGCTATCAGTCATGTAGTCTACACTGCCTACTGCTGTGTTCTGCAGACAGGGATGTCACAGTCTTTGTTTATAGGTTACATTGGTCTATTATTAGTTGCATGACCAGTGGTCATAGGTAGTATTCATTACAGGGGGTGTTTATGTTTAGTTACCTTATTTTCAATCTTCATTTATGAAAGTTGGTGAGTATTATTAATGCTTAATTCATATACTGATATTTTCTTGAACAAATATCGTGATTTTATTCTTATTCCTTTTGGCTATACATGTACATGTATTTGAAGAATATTCAAGTTGTGTTTGATTATTAATGAAAGATCTACCAAAATGTGGACATGACATGATGTACATGAAAATTGAGAAGGTCTTTGAGATTTCCTATCGGCTTCAGAGACATTCAAACATCCAAATTAATATTTGAAACATAAATGTCTTGTGCTGTGTTCTCGGATAACTTAACCCTTGATTTCCTTTGAGATAAATGCCCAATAGCTACGAGATATTTTTATTTATTATTACTTTGGGTCTTGGAGAATGTCAAAGCACATTTAATTTAACCTTCTTTCTACTGAATTAATCAATGTCACTGTTTTTAGGGCAACTCTGGTCCCCGTCAGCAGTTAGGAGGTTAAGAAAATGCCAAGCAGGTTCATGTTATTACAGCAATCCATAGTTTGAGATTGCCTTTATCAACACCCCAACAGTTCTCTGCTTTTGGAACAAGGTTTAGTTGCTACCAACATGAATGATTAATTCTCCACTTACCTTGTAGCCAGAATATCTGAATTCAAAACAGGTCTGTATAGGCAAGCCTTTTTAACCCTCTCCCTGCTGGATTGTGCACATACTGCTGTTTAGGGCATCTCTGGTTGCCTGCAGCATGAAGAGGGTTAAGCTGCTATTCTATCCATTATATATATTATAAATACCACTGAAAACCTCTGGATAGATAGTAGACAAGATATATCTGTAAACATTGGAAATATTAATTAAAACATTTTCATATTTTCTGTTGAAAACTAAACTTTAAATATATAATTTGTGACATGTATTATTTACTATGAATAATAATAATAATAATAATAAAATAATAATAATAATAATGATAAAGTTTAGTTTTCAACAGAAAATATGATATTTTCATATAGAAATATGAAAATGTTTTAATTAATATTTCCAATGAATGCTTCATGAATCAAATTCAGCCTACTTATTATTTGATATGATTAGAGGGGAAGTGTGATCTAGTTAGATACTTGAGGGTTTTCATGACATGACCTTTAAGCTTATTAACCAGTAGTCTGTTACAGTGGCTGGTTCTCTGTTTGATGAATCATTACCGGTACACAATATATCCTCAGTTAATTTCCATCTTCATATTACTACTGGTTATTCCCCTTTGCATTGTGCCACAGTTGCCGTTGGTTACCTTTGTTCTTCTAATTGCAATGGTTGTTGTGGTTACAATTGTGATCTAATACTGGCTTTTCAGGATGCTGTAGAATTTCTACATTATATGAATCATTTATAATGTATAGAAATTAATTTGACTGATTTCCAGATGTTCATAAAGTTTGTGTTGCCGATGTAATAATATTTCCACGTGATTCCAGGGTTCGTGCGACGGCACAACTACCACGGAAATGGGGAACACAGAAACAGGACGAGCAGATCCACCGCCGGTGCACTACGACTCAGAATACGGAGTGGCCATCGCCCGTAGCAACAAATCGGAGAAGATGGAGATCTCGCGAGATAACGACGAGAGAGTCCGTCTGCGGAGGAAGGGCAGACGGCAATCCTCACTGAACTCCGAACGAGACTCTGCCATCGGCGGAGGTGCTTCAGAGCTTGGGCAGTCCTTCTACAGCGACGGCGTGAACCGCGACTCCTTCTACTCCACGGCAGAGAGCGGCTTCGAGAATGCGCCTGACAACATGGACGACTGGAGCAGCATCGGCGAAGGCTTCACGCTCTCACGTTACCCCTCCCTCAGTCAGTCGCTACAGGTCAACTTCAGCCCCAAGTCTTTGAACAACAAAAATGCCCGGTACGGACCGAACTCAGACGACATATACTATGGGTCAGATGAACAGTCATCGCAAACTGTGAAAAATAGCGATGCTTTAGACAATTTTAATTTCCCTTCAGAAGATGAGCCCAGTGGTCAGAGCAGTTCAGACAACGCCAAACACAATCCAGAGTTCGCCATGGAAAAATCGGACAAAAGTAATTCGTTGAGTGTAGTAGACTGTGATGGGGAATCGTTGCTGAGCGGTGAGACCGAGAGTCTTGGAGATTGGAGTTATGATGAGGACCGAGATGTAACATCGCCGCTTCCACAGTTCCGCGATTCCATGTCCGACATTCAGTTCAAGCAGTCGCTGATGCAGAGGCTCAGGGATTGGTCTAGCATGTCTGTAGAAGAAAAGTCCAGCTCAGTCACTTCCGAACCTCACATAAACGCTCGTTTTTTTCGTAGGAGTCGTAGTTTAGACCGACAGATCTCCGAGGTGTGCATGCCCGACGACGTGTTGTTCGATAACGAGTTGATAGACTTCAACACTCACACTACGGAGAACCTGGAACATATCGAAGATGAACTTCACGACATCCAGGGCGAGTTCTCGATGATTACGTCACAGCTGTCCGACTTGATACATCGAGGGGACGAGGAAAAGACGCAGAAAGTGCGCGAGGTGAGTCCAATGGCGCGAAGAGCGTGCAACCTCGTACAGAGAGCTCGGACTCGCTGGGAGAGATCCCCCAGTTTGTCATACTCGGACTCGGAACGGTCGTCGCAGGACGGAAACACGGAACTGGCGTGGGACCTGGGTGACATTGGCAACGACGAACTTCCCCAGACAATGCGGAATCATCGCAGGAAGTTACGGCTGCGACGGCGGAATACGTTGATACCTGAGTTGCATTATGCTGCGTCGATTCAAAAGAGGGCGAATCAGTCCTCATCATGTGACAGCTCACCTTTGAGACAGCCTTTGTCCGGTTGGAACCAGCATGGACCGGATCAAGCCAGTGATGATCTGGAAGTAGACAGTGCACCAGCCGATTCAACTCAACAGTCTAGTCAACAAAGTAAGCTGTTTGTGTGATCATCTCCACTCATCTTGGGTCGTCACAAATGGGTGAAAGATTCCCACAGTGATGTTAAACTCCATATTCTTTGGTTTGCATGTTGCAATGGTGTTATTATCATCAAGTATGGGTGAACACTGAAAGATTCCTACTGCAACATAAAACAATAAATCAATGTGTTGTTACTACTGGTGATAATAATAATCAGGAATTCCATATATAAAATCCCAAAATAATATCGGATATAGTCAGCATTTAATTGAAGATTTCGGAGTATTTCTCCTGTAAACATATGAAAATCTATGTTTTATCAGTAATTATCTGTCATCATTTGTCATTATTTGTCATAATTATTTTAGTGACATACAGAAAATATCATAGGCATTTACATCCTTAGCCAAAACAAACAATGGATTATCATTCACCTTCCTTGCTTTGTCTATTTGAAATAACTCGTCTTTGTTTACATTTTGTGACACACTAGTTTCCTCTTTTCCCAGGTCATCATCGAGGCCGATTAAAAAACATCCGGGACAGTGTGAACATACAGGAGTATGCTCGGACTGAATGGAAAGGCACCACACCCAAGGCCAATACAATGAGACAGGTATGCCGAAAAATACCACAAATCTTGTCTCGCCGAAAAATACCATGTATCTCGTCTTGTAGTCTCATGTTATCAAGAGGATAATGGAGCACAGTGGTAGTGAGTCTGCCTCATTACCTGGTCCTGGGTTCGAACCTAGCTAGCTCATACCAAAATAAATATATTTTTGCACATTTTACATATTAAATTTGATACTAGTACTAGTAACATTTAATGATTGTAAGTGAGTGAAAAATGGTCATGTTTAAGTAATGTATAAAGGTCCTTAATTTTATTCATTTATGTTGTCACAGACTTATGATGTATTTTCTATTCATCCAGGCATATGCAGCTATACCACGACACCTCAACTGTCACCATATGAAGCAGATAAGGGGAGACAACTACTGTGCCGTGCGAGCTGCTTTGTATCAAATCCTCAGTGATGGCCACAAGGTGAATCAGACCTGGCCAGGGATCGTGGATACAGTCAATAAATTACACATGCTGTACCAAGATCCAGCCTGTGGACTCCAGCACTGGAACTTCGCCAACCGTCTTCCCTTCACCGATGAAAATAGACTGACCCGCATGTGCGAATGCGTGCTGACGTTGTATTCAACGGTACGTGAGGAATAATATCTGAATATTTATAAAAATAATACAACTTCAAAATATATCATTATAAAAATTATTATAATGTGCAGTTTTATATAGCGCCAAATCCACACTTGCTTGACACAATAGCATGCTCAAATACCCCGGTCAATAGATCCGTGTGCACTCAATTCTGGGGAGTATACAACCCAAACTGCCATCAAGGCACTACAAGGTTATCATTCACATATCCATCTAATCCTTCTGGATTTAACTCACTTAACTCCAATGGGGAAATAATTATATTGCACGTCCATAAATAAAGTCAGCACATTCTATTTCTTTTTTGTACAAGGTATATGGGTGGAGGTTCAGTGCCATTTTCTGTAGCATTATATACATTTTTCTAAACCAATGATAATCAATAAGGGATAACCATGTATAGAAATTGCAACTTTCAAAAATTTCATCATAGCTAGTGATGTTTTTTTAACAGCATCAATGGCCATTATATTATAGAAGGTTGCACACAATAATGATCATGTCGTATCATTTCAGTTCGATGAAATATGCAAACTCCCATCTTACGAGGAACGTGCTGAAAGTGCATCCAATATGTTGAACACCGACCCGGAGATTGACCTTGAACTTATGGAAGGTGTCAAGCTGCTGATGGCCTTGACCTCAATTGACCTCTACAATGCCAATGAACGTGGGGAAGAGGTCCCAGTGTTTGTGTGGTTGATGTTCGCCAGAGACTCGTGTCAGAATGTTTCGCAATTAATTAAAAATCACCTCAATGATGTGGGTGATGCTGCAGGTTTAGAACAGGTGCGTTGAACGTATGGTAAATTCTATGTCTCCATCTCACATCAGTTTACTTCCAAACATACTCGCTGAACTGGCCTCGAGATTATGATACATTTCTGAGTACAATCTCATGCTCAACTCGGGGTTTTGTTTACAAATCTCCAGACGAAACTTCACCTTGAGCAGGAGATCGTACTCAAAAAGTTCCGTAATCTCGGGTGCCAGATTCGCTAATTCATGGGGAATTTTCAGATGCCACCAGCAGAGGAAAATGTCAATATATACTTTGACTTGTCAGGTTTTATCAACTCACAGTTTCATCTAGAACTGTCAAAGTGCTTGTAAATGAAATTGTCAGTAGCCGATTGGCTATAGTCCAAAACGTTTTTAGGCTTATTGTTTTCTTTGACATGTTAGGTAAATTGTTTTGGAGAACAAACAATGTCATTTATTACTAGTATTACTTATTTTACCAAAAATGGTACCTAGGTTACCAAAAAAACCAGCTGGAGAGCAGGCATGTTCACGAAGCGCACGTGAAATGAGTGCAGTATTTTAAGTCAGATAACATCCTCGTAACAGCCAATTCGTGAAAAGCAATATCCTGGCAGGGCTCGGACATTCTTTTTCACGAATGGTCCGTTACAAGGATGTTGTCCTATATGCAATGACACCTCTGCTGTTTCAGGTGGAGATGTGTCTACTGGGGCACACGCTGGGTTGTGTCATACAGGTGGTCCGACTACAGAACTTCGACCAGGAAGACTTTACGTGTAAATTTCCCGACGACTCGTCCGAGGATCGGCCTGTGATACACGTCCTGGCTGAGGACGATCGCCATTACAACGTGCCTATCCCATCACTACCTGGGACCAACTCCTGAAGTCTTTTTTTTTAAAGCGTATCTTGCTGCATTTTGGCCGATTTGTCCTCTTGCCCGACTTGTCCTATTGCAAACCATATTGTTGGGATTCCGCCCGGCCAACCTGCTGTTGCTACGCAACCAACTGTGATCAAGAGTTGTCCCCCCTCGTAGGATTCTCATTTCAATTCCGCCCTACTTATATACCAATACTACTGCAGTTGCACGGCAGACTGTAATTAAATTTTAGGGTTGCCCATCATGTGGATTAAATGAACGAACTTATCCAAGTAATATAATATAATGAGACTATAACTGTATATTTGTGTTGATACATGTAGTATTAATCTGGCAGTATAGATCTTGTGATAATTATTGTTTATCTTTTTCCTATTTTGAATTGACTGGAATAAATTTTAAAATGAAATTACAGCTAATGATATCAAGATCAATTCTACCAGATCCTTCCATTTTGTTCCTTTTATTTCGTATACGGTATATATTATCTCATAATTTCTAATTCGGTGTTCACTTTCGACAGGCTGCTTTTGGTTACTCCCAAGTTATTAAATCTCAAATGTCGTCATAACTATTGAATGCAACTTGTGTGGCATTAATGATACATGCTCAAGATCAACACAGTCTATGGTTGGACCTGGAGAGTTATCTCCCATGCTCGAGTCCAATCATAGACTGAATATACTGGGTTCATCAGCAAAAAAGCAATCTACTGCAAGTGTATTCTGACCAGCGGTAATACACTTTTCATGCAATACAACACCTTTCGTATATAAAGATGTGATCTCTCGTGTTTCTATAGCAACGATGCCATGTCTTTGTGACATCTTTACTTGATTGCGTTACAATGACTTTTCATGTTTCGTTGCCTCGTCTTGTGCACACTTCATTTTGAATGGGTTGTTTTCCCCTGGTTTCTATCTTTTGGTGGTGGGGTGGTTGCAAACACACAAATTATATCTTATTTGTTGATGCTATTGGAATTTGATGATGAAAAATATGTATACAAGTTATATTTGAATTGTAAACAATGCTTTAGGTCAATTCAAAATAGACAGTAATTATTTACACACTTGTATTACCATTTCCTCATACATTGACCCGAAAGGCACGGCTATTTTCGACCTCTTGCTACTTCTACAATTGACAGTTCCAATTCTGTTGCCATATTACTATTGACAACAAATTTTTCGCGACAATTGTGGTTCCATTTTCGCAGCAAGAGGAAACGATTGAAGAGTCAAATTAATAACTGGTACTCAACGAATTATGTTCCAATGACCACAAGTATGTTTGTTATGTGAGATGAAATTATGAATGAGAAACAATATGTACTAACTGATTTCAGTAGATTCCAATGGTAGCTCATTGAATAAGTTTGCTTCTCAGTTTTATACCAATTTTTCAGTAGACGAATGGCAGTTATATACCTTCTCACTGTAATTTTCTGCCTTTTGCAATACACCTTTTGTCTTTCACTTCCCATCTTTTACCCATTTCTGTATGATATTATCTGAAAGTTCCCATACAATATGTTCATTGGACACCGGACAGATTTAATATTTAATCATGAGAACTTAATTATTAATGTATGCAGAATGTAGAATGTTAATTATGGGACGATTAAAGAATATTTCTCCGATAGGGTGTACATAAATTGGATGTATTGTGCAGCTATGCATATGTATTTACTTGGCACACAGACTCCAAGTATTTAGAAAATAAACGTGATATTCAGATTGGCTGATTGTAAATTAGTGATATTATATTGTTTCTGCTTGAGTGAACATTGGGAAATATGACATTGTGATTAGATCAGCCGCAGTCACAGACTTGGTTGAGATTATATTTCGTAGTAAAAGACTTGTTTGTCGTTGGTGCACTAAATATATTGGAAAATCTGTGATGTCGGTTTCTACTTGGCTAACGAAAATCACAATTGGATGGGTTGTAAATAGTATCTCACATTGCATACAGCGATATGCCTTAAAACACACCATTTGTGTTTATCCACAAAAGGGAAGCAACTCTTGTTAATAAGAGTTTTCAAAAGCTAAAATTTAGAGGCCTTGTCTTCCAAAGTTATACATACTTATGATTTGTTCATACAAGAACAATGGTCGAGCACAAATTCAGACATTATCTTAATAATGTCAATAATTGCTTATTAAAATTGCTTTGATGAAAGATTTCATCCATAGTTGTTGTAATTTGTAAGTTTTACACATTTACACTTTGTTAAACTGTATTCACCTGGGTGTTCGTTTGTTAATACATGTATATAAGTTTACATTTCAGTGTATTATCATGAAATTTTACACAAGATGAATACGGTATTATCATGAGAAATATAATTGAATGAGGGAATAGCGAAAATACATTTGCAGATTTGTTTTGTTTCACATGTGGATGGTTATGATTATTAATATGGTGCCATATATGAGATAGTGATGGAAAGAAATGTTAGAAGGAATCACATTGAATAGATATTGTCAGGTTATATTACTTTGGATCATAGCATCCCGAAGAGTTGCAAAGCATCTGAAAAATAAATATAAAATTATCAAGTGTGATAACCAATACCTAGTGCATTACACTTATTAGATCTAATAGGAATATGTTGACTTGCAGTTTAATTTGTACTACTTGTACGCAGCCTATATATCATGTTACACACCAGTATTTATAACCTTAAGATATTCTCCATCAGTTGTCAGGTAGGTAGGCTTTAGATCAGGTGCTAGCGTATTGGTTTAACTAGTGCTTCCATTACATATCTATAATATGTTGTTCCCAGATGGTTTCGTTTTTGTATCGCTCCATGTAATCACTAGTCACTTTTATCAAGAATGGAAGTTAAAGGCATACAATCACGGTTGATTGACCTAGATAATGACCAAACGAATTCCAGTCTGAGACTATTTACGTTTGAT
>JAUTBQ010168198.1:0-11995 GCA_032361185.1 Lepetodrilus ovalis | reverse complement strand
TCTTCCCCCCCCCCCACACACCTTCTCACAAACCTTCAGGAACCAACTTGCTTATTGTATTGAGTGCATATTTTTCTCTACTCGAGTCAAACAAGGCCACGGGGAAAACCAAGTACAGACCCCCCTCGGAACTCGATTGTCTATCAGAACAAAGGGAGATAAGCCTGATTGAATTGCGATGCCTTATTACCGTATTCTTGCCGCCACCTTTGCTCTAATGTAAGAGAATTTTTTCGAGGGGGAAATTTTTTTTGTGTAGGAGTAAATAAAGTTAACGACTAGATGGCATGCTACTATCTTGCAGTTGATCTAGGATTGGTGTTTGGATTTGGACGACACCAACGATTGGAAATAAACTGTTTCGATTACCTTGAGTTTGAGGCTGATGAGGTACAACTAAAATCTCTAAACTCATTAAAATAACGCTTTCAAAACGTGTCAGGCTTTGGGGTCCACGAGACGTTATGAAGCCATAATTCACGACCAGAGATCAAAGAAAATTATTCATCTTTCCTTAACGGGATTCCGTGTTAACTGCCGTGTATTCATGTCAATTGTTAATCGTCGTCGTTTGCTTTTTTGCGGCACTTCAGTTGTTCCAATAACAAGTGCAGCGACTCTATTGTTAACGAAAATTGAACGTTTGAATATCTAAAAGAAATGCCGCTTTAATCGTACGAAGCTCTGTTGATCGATCGCTTTGATAGCGTGTTTAAATAAATAAGTTGTTTGAATAGTAATCCTTCCGATTGGCATTTATGAAGTATGTTTAAGTTAAATGCTTGAAATTGAAAAGTGAAAGGCTTTATATTTATTGATTATTTTTGGAATGGTAACAGCTCCAATGCTAATTCTCATTTAGCTCCATATAGATAATTACTTTCTGATCAGATTTCCATGTCGGTGAAAATTATTAGATGGATTTGCATATAATATTGACAAAAAAAATTTGATTACATTTTGCATGCAAGGAGTGTCATCGATATTGTTCATAATGATATTTATTACAATCTTGGCAATTGATCAAATCAAATTTTATGCATAAAAAGTGGTAAGTCATGTAACACAAGATATCTTTTTAACTTGTCTTGATTATTGAATTTGCTGAAGATGTCCATTTTTATTCGATTACAGGAATAATTAAACAAATTGTACCTTGGCTCCAGAAAATCTCACAAATTCACTGCATAATGACCTGTTTATTTCATTAATCGTATGGTAATTGTCACTTGCTTTGAAAAGACGACGCCACCTTTCCCTGTCTAAGACTAAGAGGAATCTCTCCCTGAGATTGTCGTCGGCGATGTTGGTCGCTGTGGCAGTGGTGGTGTTCTTTTTTTTATTTGCCTGGCCTGTCGTCGGTGCCACATCAATCTGCCGTGTTGGTCTTTCAAGGGTTGCCTGTGACCGACATGAAGCCAGGGATTTAAGTAGGAGACACGACCACGAAGTCGACTCCACAAGTTTAGAACTGATTGGCAACGGGGACCGTTATTGCCGGGACTGGAATAATAAGATGGTCAGTGTCGTCATTAACTCCCCAAGTGTCGGAGACAGCGCGGGGCTCTGCTGCAGGAAACTGCGTAACTCTGTGTTGGTTTTTAAATACAACTTGACCCACAGACTAGGCTAACGCTGGAGTTGGGTCTACCTTTGAGTCATGCAGCTTTGTACAGGACCACCCCGGTCAGCTGCAAGTGTCTTGAGGATCTCCCTAACCGAATTAAACAGCTGTAAATATTTCTCGGGCAGCTAAATTAACTACTGTTCAGGAAACTGTTATTTTCCACTACAGAAAGCCTGGGTATCGTTTCTCGAAGCTCTCATATATCTCCTATGAAACCATATGCACTCTTCGTAGTGATCTCTTGTATGTGGCGCTCGTGGATATGAGAGCATCGAGAAACTCGTGCTCAAGGTTTTGTTCACAAATCCCCATATAGAACTTGAACTTGAGCATGAAATCGTAATAAAAATGTTGCGTAATCTTGGACCTGGTGCATAAACTGTGCTTAATGAAAAGAATTGACTGAGTTATTTTGCTTAAAAAAGTTGAGTTTCTGTAGGTTTATTGTGCTGCATTATATAAATAGTATATGAATCTAGTCACATCTGATTTATGTAGTGTTGTGCTAAACTAGGTCATCTTCCAATTCGGCAGAAGCTGTTTTAATTAGACATCAAAAGATAATTTACAATTTAGTAGCAGGTGTGCAAGATACACATGTTGTTTCCACTTTATAGCAGATAACTTTAGTTGAGAGGCATATACTTGTATGATATGCTGAGAAGCCAGTAGCATATGGGCAAAATATTCCCGCAATAAATCAATAAATAAACAACACAAATAAAAATAAATCTCAGTTAAAAAAAATAATATTTATTTGAAAAATCAATCACCAAATGATGACAGATGTTAGAATTGGTAGTTAACACAATGGTCTGGGCAGAAGCAACACTGACATTAAATTGTTCTTGCGGGCTGACGAACCAATTACATAGACCTCTTAAAGAAACACTTCCACTGCCTATATAGTGATAAGACGGGATAGTCTGGTGTTCTCAGTGGCGCAGTCTTTATCTGCTATTTATCGCATACATGTCCCAGCTAACATTAATTGATCAATCATCGATAAGGGCGGGCAGAGCTGCGTTGAAAACGAAGAAGCCGATACACCTCTTGGTGTTGGCCGTGAACGCGGAAGGGTAGTCAGGATATCCCAGTTGTGGCTTTGGGCCACTGTTGTATATCCCAGAGGGGGGCCCAACTGTGGTATATCTGCAGTAAGGCTTGATGGGATTGACCCTCGATGACAGGGGTTATCTAGCCGAGGTCTGACTACCTAGACCTTGATGATGAAAGATGGCGTGGAAATGGGGGAATAATGGAGAAACAACAAATGGTGGTTTTGGGGACTGAGAGGGGATACGAGAATTGGAGGGTGGAGGTGGGATGGGAGGAGGAAAACTGAAAGAAACACGGAAGGAAAGTAAAATCACAGCGGAGAATTAATTAAGGATCTCTGGTTGATAGGACTGAGTGTGATGGAGGTTATCTGAGAGGTCGTTAAAGTCAGACGGGCATGTGTCTGATGAAAGGAATTGTCTCTTTAAGAGAGGGTAATGGAAGTCAGGGTAATACATAGCCCAACTGCTGAGTGCTGTAAGAAGTGTTTGGCGCTGCAAAGAATTTAGGAATTAAGGAACGGAATTCATTAAAAAGAAATATTATAGAATTTCTGAAGAGTGTAACTTATGTTTTGACATAAGGAGTTGGTTATGAGGTGAAATGGGTGATAACTGAAAACAAATGGAATGAACACTGGACTGTATGGTTATGAAGTATTAGTATTATTTACCACCGGAGTGTAGCCCATGACAGTTATACTATTGACTTCCTGACCCCCATTTTCTGATGCACATCTGATTGCACACGAGCTCTTCCTTATTAAACCCATCTTTGACAGATGTCAAGATATTTAAACTGAACTGTCAGGATTCGGTGGGCATGAAATAATGTGCATGTCATGTTGTTGGCAGCTTTTTTTCTGGTGGGCAATTTGGTGGCAGCATTCCGCTCCTGGCAATCGGAGACCCCAGGGTCGGACTTAACGGATTCCCCAGTTGCCAGATCCTGCATGACTTTACCCAGGCTTTATCCTGGCTTTATCCTGTACGCAGGGTTCCCACAGTGCCAGCCAGCGACTTGGCCTGAGATTGCTGGTTAATGAAGAAGATTAAAGCAAGTTTTAGATAATTTCGTCTCCATGAGAGGTGGTGGGGCTTTCAGTGGGGGGAATGACTGGCTGCAAGCAGTAGGGACGGCAGCAGCAGCTGTTGGGGAAACAGTCAACGCTGCCTTTGAATGTGTCGAGGCCCAGGTCAAATGTTGTAAAATATGTCGTTAACATTTCAACAACGTAGATTGGGGCCTGGTTGGGAATTGGCTACTGTTGACTGATGCAGTGAACCAGTGTCTGTGTATGGAATGCCCATTAGATGGGTAAAGTGGCGATGTATGCTGATGAATTGAAATTAATTACTGTACTTGGTGGATGTTGCTATTTGCATTTTCAGTATTTTATTAACTTTTGGAAGTGTTTTTATTATTGTTATTTTTTTAAATACAATTATATTCCTGCAAATTTATGTGATTTATATCCAACAATGTTTTTACATGTATTTATTATTATTGAAAAATTCTAGAAAGTGACTAATTAAAACCTCCAAAAACCCCATATATTTATTCTATACGGTAGATAATGCCGTCTTGGTTGTACAGGTAGAATTATTGATTTTCAACACAGATACATGTATAACGTTGACAATATAAAAAAGATTATTGAAAAGCACTGCACTCTTTCATCCGTGTAGTGTGTCCTTTTTGCTGGTACCTACAGTAATTATTGTGTGCAGAGGAGAAAATGTAGGGAATCTTTTTCTCGGTCGTTGGTAAAATCAAATGTTATCAGAGCAACACGAGCTAAGCACATCTCTTGTTACCTAGATCTGGTGACTTTTTATTTCCTTTCCACCGACCTGACTGAACGTCAACCGACCTGGCTGAATGTCAACCAAAGCCTGTGATCACCAGGCTTCCAGAGGTATCGCGTTGCAGCTCTGTCTTCAGGAATCGCGGCTCCGTTGTCGAGGACTCGGTTGGGTCTTGATTTAAATTTCGGATCATGACTAATAATCGTGTCGGAAACGAGTCGGAAACGAGCGTGACGCCACAGCACTGGGGTGTTTGCCAATGTTCAATCTTGACTTGTGACATTTTCGTCGCAAATTGTAGACGGTTAGATCGTGAATCGGCAGGGGTCGAATGCCAGTTGGTAACGACTTTGGATGTTTCCAATTAAGGCAGTGTCGTGGTGCGACAGTCTGAAGGCACCTTGGCACAGTCGGCTCTGTAGATCTGTTGTAGTTCCGACATGTATCTGTGATTGTGTTTGTCATAAAATCCTAGTCAAGGAATGATGTAGACTTACCTCCCTTGAGCTGCTTTCAAGTTATGCTTCTTGTGTTTGTGGTTGTCTCCGTATGTTAGACTTGTGATAGATGCAGGAGAATGTTATAGAACAAAGAAATAAATGTGAATTCTATAGATGAACTAATGTATGAAACTATTAAAAACAATAATACAATAAGGGTAATTGATTACCAAATTAACATTGCAAATTGAATTACGTTGCAAATGAATATTTACTACTACTACCACTGCTGCGGCTACCACTACTTCTGCAACTACTACAACCACTACTATTACCACTGCTACCACAACCTCCTCCACCTCCACCTACCACTTCCACTATAGGCTAAATATCTTACATCATTGTTATTCAATCAATATGTTTGGGTATCTTTTCATGCAAGGACCACCTATCCTTTAAAATATGTTGTAAAATATCAAAGAGATGTTCCTAGTGGGGTACACACAATACTACTTTATTAATATTACATGATGTGTCTAAAGGCGTACAATTTTAAGGACATTTCCGAGCAAGGTAATTATTTTTGCTGATCTGATTTATACAATTGTCTGTTTCCATGCCGAGACTCTCCATGCAATGTCCTCGCAAACCCCCACTTTGGGCACTAGGTAACATAAAACATTGGTATCTTAAAGCACTGGTAACATAAATCACTGTCAACATTGATCTATCGTAATTTTCTCACGTAGTGTTTTAGCGGAGTGGCGGCGGTGAGAAGAAAACAATGTCCTGTCTGAGAGAGGAGGTGTGTTTCACCGTTAGATATGTCCTGGAGGAAACTATTGCTTGCCACCGGCCTACCACCCTGTGACATAAGAACATATTTATGTGTCAACTGAACACATATTTAATTGTCAACGTTGTGCACGAACCAGCTAAATATATGTTTTAGCAATGTTTTATTTTTTGAAGGCCATAATGGAGAATTGCAAAGAGATCTAAAAAAGATAGATAAGACAGTGATAGCATTTCCATGTTGCTGAAGATGTCTGAAACACTCTAGAAAGAGGAAGTAGAAATGGTGTAAACAACACGTGTCACTGTGGCGCCTCGAAATGATGGCTAGGAAATTAAAGAAAGTGATGGTTTTGTCAGTTGTGTTCCTAGTTATGTTACCAGTGAACACCGCTGATAATTTTAAATCTAATCAACAACTTCTCGTTTAAAGGATAAGCCATAACTATATTGATATTTATTACTTTGAATGCCTGAGACTTTCGCGATTATCTAAATGAAGATCAACACTTCCGTGGTTTTGGAATGTCAAAAAAACCAAAACAAGTTGGATGCTTTTGTAGAGGAATTTTGACAACAGAGTAATTGAGTGGCTTTGTAAGGAGGTGGTGATGCACCCAGATAACCCTATCTCCTACACCTCCCCCGCCTCCACCCTACCTCCCACCTCCCACCCCCACACACAATCTGAGCATTCCTGGTCTCTTGTTAGCCCTAGCCCTATCTATGTCTAGTGTTGAGATCCCTGGAACAGGTGACGTTGACGACCCAACTGCTCAACTTTACTTGCAGACATCGACTCTGTCACTGTGACATGCCTGTGTTGCTAGTGAAGTGATGGCTAGACTGAGAGGATACATGCCCATGTTATCTTGCCCATGTTATCACACACATGCTGTCACAAACAGGCTATCACACACATGCTATCATGGACATACTATTACACTGACGCTATCACACCCTTGTATAGGTGAAATAATCTTGAAAGCGGCACTAAACTTAAATTGGATCTTTTAAAAAAAATAAAATTAAAATATGTCGTCTCCCCCCTCCCCCTCCTTCATACCACCCACTCCTTACTGCTGATTGTCATAAATAAGAAGAAAATTGGTTTGGCTCCAATTCACTGAATAATTAAATTATAGACTTGCCTCAATGAGTCAATTTTGGTCATACTAGTCCTATATTACAGTCTTGAACTGTTTGTCTTGTCATCACCTATGGGGGAAATATTCCTGCTGCGATGTAAAGCACTAATTCATTCTTTTGTCAGTTGTATTGTTTTTGGAGAACATTTTTCTAGATTTGCCTCAGTAAACATGTTAGTGGTAATAGTCCTACACAGTATTGAACAGTTTGTACATTTGTCGGTTTTATTGTTTTAGAGAATGACCATTTTAGATTTGCCTCAGTGAACAACATACTAGTCATAAATACGTAGCCTTGAGCTTGGAACGTTTTTTTAACTTAAGGAGATGAAAACATCTTGGAATGTTAATAGGTGGCGTTCACACCTGTATCGTTTAACAGGATTTTAAAGTGAAAATCGCTTTCTAACTGAATCGTTGAAGCGTGTCGATCCAGTTAAGTGACCTGGGAATATATCCCAAACTGTGAATCGGATGTAAATAGTGATCTAATTATTCGTGGAATTTCAAGGCGTCTTATGTCATATCGCTGGTGGGCAAGGCATAGCGACGTCACGTGTTTGTCACATGTTTGTCATTGCGGTCTGTTCCTCGAGGTCCTATCGATTGTCACTAGATATGTTACTTATATGCAAAAGAGGGGGCGAAAATTGTCACATGATTTAGAACACAATTCTTGCCACCCACTGTAAAAATGTATCCTGTTAGATATGTGAACATGCACTCATTTCTTATCGGACTATAAATTCTCTATTTATGTTTATTTTTTAAATATATGGTCATTTCATACTGAGGTTAACAGGATATTGGATATTTATCAATCTACCTAGTGTTTGCTAATGGGTGAAAGATTTCTACATTGACTTTGAAGCAATGGATCGCTGAATATCAATCTATTCTATTACATTTATGGCCAGCTAGTAAAACAGGAGATGCACCTTAAACAAACAGAACAGTGCATATTTATGATCGTATGCTATTACGTTTATCTACAACATACACTCACACAAGGCTATGCCTGCACGCTGTCTACTGTTTTTTGTGACAGATACATGAAGCACTGTAATGTAGGTTGAGAAGTGGGTGTAGAAACGGGATATAGATCAAGTCTGGGCTGCCTCCTTGAGTCATAGCGGCAACATTTGGGGGGGCCCTCCCTCTTTTCTCGCTTCACTCACACTGTTCCCATTAAAACTTTTCCATCTTTTCCACCCTCTGTTTCTCTCCCGGTCCCGTTTGGACCCAGCCTCGGTCGCAACTGCTTTCACAGATGCTGTGGGAATTCTAGAAGTCGGCTCTCTTGCTCGTAAAGCTCAGCTCTACGCCACTGTCGAGGGGAAAAAGATTTGGAAATTTACCGTGGGAGGTTTAATAGTTTTGTGTGGAGAGTCGTGGACAGTGTGGAGAAGTACTTCTCCTGGTATATATCTCGTGCCTGGGCGCCTTCTTCCTCCTGCCAGGAATGCCCAATCGGTCGGAGCAGTCGTGTCACGGTTCACCGACTCAGTTCCTGTGGCCCAGGTGAATCCACTGTCAAAACAAGAATTCTTTGGAACAGACTTGCTACCACGGTGCCCTCTCTCTTTCTCTCTCTTGTTTAAAGTCTTCGGAGGCTTTCTCTTGTGTTCATTGTGCTGGTGAACTTGCCACAGCTCAGGAGCAGTCGTCCCTTCCAACCCTGTCGTCCTCGTAGGATAGTGAAAGTCTTTTACCTATTTCTCTTTAGGATATCCCAAGGTATGTTTTCTTTTACATTGATTGTTTCACATACTGTATGTCTGTGCGAGTTATATTGGACTTGTGCTTCTTGCCTTGTAGGATATAGTGAAAAGTCTTTTGCCGAATTCTTTTCAGGATATCTCTAGGTTTAGTTATTTTTTTTACTTGATTGCTTCACATACTATGTGTCTGTATGCATTACTCAAACTGTATGTTTCTGGAATTGTGCATGCTTTTATTATTAATACGTGTTTCCTTGCAGTTTTGCTAATGTCTTGCGTGAGTTTTTATGAGTACTAGGGTAAAACTTGAAACAACATTTATACATTTTGAATTGACATTTATGCAATTTTAAAGGCAGGAAGTTTGGCATGATTGTAAGGAGATACTGATAAGATAGCGTTTCAGATTTATCTACATAGATACTGCTGGGTTGTTTTTCCCCACATAAGAAGTGTTTGAAAATTATGCTTAAGAAGACATGAACCTAGAGCTTCAGTACATGTCTCGTCAAATAGTGGCCAAATTTAGATATTTTTCTATCGAGATCTGAAGTGTCCTGGCGACTGACTACGTAATCGTAGTCGATGTTGCGGAAGAGGATCGTTGTCACACGTCGAGGGCCGTCTGGCCAACACATCTATAGTGCTTCTTGACATTCTTGGTAAGGCCTCTCTGATTGTAAGCGGCACCGGTATTGACCAGAGCTACTATTGGCACCACTGGTCAGCTGATCACCCTGTGTACACAGACCAGCGCTGTCACAGACTCCCTGGGGCGCCCAGCCATAGGCAGCGGGTTAGTGTAGTGTAGTGTTGTGTAATGTGGTGTAGTGTCATATGCTCTGTGGGTGTTAGTGTGTTGGTGCCAGTGCTAGCCTTGCCAGACGACAAAAAGCATGATTGGAGTACAAGCAAATTTTATTTTATTTTTGTATGTATTTTTTTTTAAAGGTAATTTTTGTTTTGTTTTATTTATTTTTAAGTTTTAAAGATTTTGTTTTAAATTTATTAATTGCTTATTTATATTTATATTTATATTAATACTTGTTTCATTTAACTTAATTCATCTTTTATTTATTTGTTTATTTATTTATTTATACCTTCATCAACCAGTATGTTTAGGGCTGCGACTTCCATGCCCATTCGGCAATCTTCAATATATATTAACCAGTCTGAAATGGTGTGTTTTCTTGGTTAGCTGTGAAGAATATTATTTAATTTATTCCTGAAATTGATTGATGAAAAATCAATTCTAAAGATAGCTGTAAATTTTATGTCCTTAAGACTCCATAATCCTTTCCCTGCTGGATTGATCATGATTGCCTCTCAGTATAGCATCTCGAAATGCCACCGGCAGGAGGGCGGTTAATCAAAACAAGGTAAAACAGGCGATTATATATAATGTTGTGTTCAACCGTAATGGATAGCAACAGTGGTTAAAGAGATAAAAGTTGATGTCTCAACTGTAGCCAGCTGTAAGGAAGTAAAGTTGAGTGACGTGGGTATGTGCCGCTTTTTTGTGTGTGCATTGTTGCTAAGATGCAGAAGTTTGCCTGATGCTCTGTTTGTAAGTACTCTCTTCCATGGGTTGTGTTCATGGAGTACAGTCGCACTCAACGTTACAGCACACACAGCTCGGTGATCAATAAGGATCCATAGGCCAGCACTGCAAATGGATTTATGACAATGGGATCAAAGTAAAGCACAAAGTAAAACACTAGCGCACTAAGGGCGTTATTGAGAGGGAATAAGAGTAGGAGGAGGAGGACGAGGGTAGGGAGGGACGGAGGGCAAGAGGGCAGGACTGTAATAGTAGAGATATATGTAACGTAAATTAAGAAAACAAAAACAGTTTGGAATTCTTTCCGAGCCCTGAATACTTTTCGTACCCCGATGCTTATTCTTTGCAGCTACTGGTTTGGCCTTGATGGCAGGAATAATTTTGATGGGTTTACCAGTGTTGGGTTGTCAGTGTATGGGTTTACCAGTGCATGAGTCTTGCAGTGTGTGTGTGTGCATGTGTGTACGTGTAGCGTTCCTTATAAACGCTGGGTGTAAAAGAACTACGGTATATATTGGCCTTTTTATCAGCTGGTAGCAATTAATTTACTTTCTATTGCTCTGGGAAGTGTCTTCTCTCCGTTTGGTGGTCGCCCATGCGTGAAACTTGGGGGATATATGCTCTTGTATGTGGAAAGCGACATGCTGTGTTTGAGAAATGGAATGGCCTTGAATGGGCCTTGTCAATGTCTTGGATTTCATGAGGAAAGGATCATAACGGACAGGGGTTCAATATTCAGGTGAAGCATAGGCATGTCTGAACTGTGACAAGTCATGACTTTTGTGTGTTCCGATGGCCATATTATATCCATTCAAGTGTTCACATAGACATATATGTCCATTCAGGCCTTTATAGGAAGCTGTGAATTTGTATTGTTGGCACAGTGCTTTAGAATTAGTCATGGAAAGTTGTTTGAAGTGCTTCTATAAATATAGAATATTTCTTTGTGTTTCGCTATTCGCCATGTCCGTAAATGTCGTGGACGTAGGTTAAAGGAAGACATTTATCTGATCATTTGCCGACATTAGGCAAGCTAAAAGAAGATCATTGTAGATAATACATCATTAGTCATGTCGTCCTACTTTATATAATGTGAATTTAGAATTACTGAACATTATAGAGTCTGTACAGTTCTGGATGTTTTTTAATGAGAGTCATTTGGAAAGGATAAGTCAAGAAAGCCTTTTAAGTCGAACTTTACCATTTGATTGCCAACACATGGCTAGGTTATTTTCCCAGGAGTTCCTGCATAATGTCGGGTGTTTTACTGAGGTGTGCAATTACTTCAGGAGTCGTGACACAATGTTGTTGGTGCATTCCTAGCAGATGGCACATTTCCGTGTATAAATGTCAGGAATATATAGCACTAATTGGCATAACCGTATCAAAAATAAATTACGACCTTTTCTTTCTCCATATCCCTGCTCATCGTCGGCTGAAGTATGAATTGCATCGGCTGTATATTCTTCAGGATTTACTGTTATATATGGGATACTCCCCAGGGTGCTGAGAAGATATAATGAGTGCACACAGGTCCAATGACCGGGGTAATAATAGTGCAGCACTTTGAGCATGCACCTTGCACATGGAGTCTAGCATGATATAAATGTACATTATTTTGTTATAGGAGATATTTTATAAGAACAAACAATTATTATATTACAAGGAGTTTGCTGGGTTTTGAAATGAATGTTGACACAGATACCAACTGTCACATTTACCCATTTTTTTGTGTGTGCATACAGTGCCCCCTCGATAGAAGGCTGTTCGATACAGAGCGGATTCGGATATAAGGCTGGGTCAGATGTGGACCCCATTTTTATTTTTTGTTATTTA
>JAUTBQ010168187.1:0-11996 GCA_032361185.1 Lepetodrilus ovalis | reverse complement strand
CACATAGTTTTCTTGTAGCACGTGTATGTAACATCATAACCACGTGACTTTCTTGAATCAGTCATAACTAGATAAACGAATGGTCTTATCTTCAGTCCGCTATAAGGTCCTGTGGTAGCGACTGCCGAATCAAGATTATGTTTTGACCACAGACTGGTTCGATCCCAGGTTCGGGCACATGTATTTCATGGATTTCAGGATACTTGAAATACAAATATTTACAAGTCGATGAAGGGAAAGTGTACTTGTATTTCCGATATAAGTACACTTCCTCCGAAATGAACTAATTCGTTCAATTGAAAAAGTGTAGGTTCATTTCTGAGAGAAAGTGTACGTGTATCCGGATATACAAGTACACTTTGAACAAAAGAAACCATGGGAATGAGACCGAAAGAGGGGTATAATTAATTATATAATGCAACTTACAAGGGATGTTTGATAAAATAATGTTATTTATTTATTGCCTTGTGTTGCTGTGGGAAACTTTCTCACATATGCGACGAGATGAAATAATTACTTTCATTAATATGTATTACATGTATTTTTTTAAAGGCATAATATCACAGATATTCATTGTTGTTTTGGACTAGTTCTTAACTACAACTTATGTACTTAACTTAATTTAAGTACATTCACTTGACTTACATAAAATCATGTTTGTACTTCCAAAAGTCTCTCCACCACTGTATGGTAGGCAGAATTCCACTCCAACCAAACGATGTAGGACTTTGCCAGTTATAACAACCTGAATATCATTATATTGATGCAAGGGGACACAACTCTAAAGCGGTACAATGAAAGAATATCACCGCTACATTTCCTTCACAAATGAGTTGATGCATCAAAGACAAGATAATTAATGTTCAGTAACCTTAATTCATATAAAATACGAAATTTGTGATAACTATCAAGTGTTGGAGAATAAGTACATCAGTAAATAGCAACGTTTGGGTGGGCAAATCAAACATAAGTGGTCTCAGATAGAAGTCCGTTATCTAGGTGAACCATCTGTGATAGTATGCCTTTAAAACCTGTTTTATGAAATAACGTAATATAAAAACAGAAATTTTGTTATTTGTTACAGGGTGCTTTACCATTCGACGATGACAATCTCCGTCAGTTATTAGAAAAAGTAAAAAAGGGCGTATTTCACATTCCTCATTTTGTACCTCCTGATTGTCAAAACCTGCTTCGTGGGATGATAGAAGCCGATCCAGAGAAGCGACTACATGTACGTAACTCGACAAACGAGTAATTTTGTTACATTGTATTATTTTTTTATTTTTTACTTTTATAATAATAATTATTTATTTGTGAAGTCTTCCAGGATTAATGCACTTCACAAATAAATGTAATAACAATAATAATAATAATAATAATAATATAAATAATAATAATAATCATACAGTGTCCCCTCGATATAGCACTGAAGTTGGGGTCCATGACATACCCCCTCCTTATAGTACCCGCCTTATACGATAGTTCAGGTAAATAACGAAAATAAAAATGGGATCCACATCTGATCCCGCCTTATATCCGAATCCGATGTGTATCGAACCGTGTTATATCGAGGGGACACTGTAATAATAATAATGAAATAAATTAAAATAAAAGATATAATATAGGCTCTCGTTATCACTGTAAGTAGGACAACTTATTTGTTCACTCTCTATGCTGTACGCCCTGGCACACATCTAGAGAGAAACATGCGCAAACAGTATATAGGAGCTATAAATAGAACAATGATAACATCTATTTCATTTGATAGATTTTTACGGAGAATTCATTGGTTGGCTGTTTGCACAAGTTATCCCCTAGATGTGTGTCAGGGTGTACAGCATGGAGAGTGAAAAGAATAAGTACCACTGAGGTGTGAGGATGGGTCAAATGCAACTTGGAGAAAATATTCTACAGATCATTGGGTTAGATGTTCCCTGGTGTATGTTCGATGATTTCTGTTTTCAGCTTGAAGATGTTATGAGGCATCCTTGGGCATTAGCGTGAGTATCCTTCACCGCAAAAAGAAAATAATTTTGGAACTAAAACTAACTAAATATCTTGACTTGATGCAATTTGGGTGATCTAACATTAATTTCTGGTGCTACAAACCCATGCCTGAAAGCCATCAAAATTCACACTGAAAGGGAAAACATTTTTGAAAAATAATAATTAATATGTCATTATACAAATATAATAATTGAATAAGTTAATGTCAAAGTCTAAAAAATTGTACTGACAAGGAATTATGTTTTGGAAAACATTTCAAACAATTACATTTTATTCTATCATTACTGATGGGTGTTCAGATTAGAATTAAGATTTCTTGCATTTCCAACATTCATCACACATGGTGTTATCCACACGCATATATTTTGTGGATCATAACAAGATTTATTAGTTGACATCCTAGGCTGCTTTAAGATTAATCGAAAAAAAATTGAAAATGTCATTGAACTCACCAACTAAAAAAGAAGAAATAAGACCACCACAAGAAAATCTCTTTGAATACAATTTTAAGGTTCTTTATAAAATCTACGAAATGATAATAAATGCATGTTCTTATTCTAGCGGAACTAAACAAGAAGTTGAAATAGAATTACCTATGAATCAAGTCGTTCAGGTATTTGATGGTCAAAGGGGAGACAACTCTCCTAGTATCCATGTCTTAGTGCCTTACCAAGTATTCATGGTTTCATGTCAGCCTTTTTTGTGGGTTCTAGACTTGTATCTGTGCCTATACAGTCACATGGGGGTTTTTTAAATGAGAAAGCATAAATAATATGGTGTAATTTTGAATATGATAGAAAGGAAAGCTTTTTTAACTCTTTTTGGGTTTTTTTCATATGAAAATTATTTCTGCTTCTATTTGGTTGTAATTTACAATTCTTATAAGTTAAATTTTATTTGAATTGAGTCAACGTTGTTTAAATTATCAGTTTGAAAAACTCCAATTTTGGTTGTAATTTATTATTCTTCTAACAAATATTTTATTGAAATTTTTCAGAATTTTTCCATTACTTAGTAAAATTTGGTTGTAATTCTTATCATTTACATTTTATTGAAGCGATTATTTTATTCATTTAATTTCACATTAGTAAAATTTGGATGTAACTGTTGTAATTGACCTTGTAAAACATGGACAATTTTATTAACATTTACATAAATCAGTAACAAATTTTTTAATTAAATGGGAAAACAAATTACGTTGCTGATTTGCACAGATACAAGTCTCCTTATTTTTCCCCCACTGGTGGTTTTATATTGACCAGTGTTGTCTGGAGCCAGTGGTGTCCCTGTAACTGTCCGTTTGTCTCATGTGATCTTTCTGTTTTCTAGGGATACAGTGGGACATATAGAATTAGAGTTGCCTGTCACTCAAGTAGTCCAGGTGATACTAGCAGCCATGTAGACGATATCCCCCTCTGTCTAGACTCTGTCTACCCTCTGTCTATCTGCATGAAACTGTCATTCTTCAACCACTCGTCATCAAATGCGACAATTTTTATTGAAATTATTTTGGGTAATATAAATGGTCTAAAAATGTAGCCCTGTCTTAAATTAAGCTTTCAAATTTTGAAAGGCTTTGAAATGCTTGTTAAAATTGTTCTGTTGTTAAAGGTGTTCGTCATTGCGTATTTAAGCCACTCCCTGCTGCAGGCAACTAGAGATGTGTTTCGGACTAATCCAGCAGGGAGAAGCTTAAAGAATGGAGACTATTGATTATGAGTGCTTGATTGAATTTCATAAGTCCAACCTATATTACCATCTCCAATCCAATATTTAAAGATCTTCACTCGCCGCCCTCCCCCTCCCTCTTACACACACACACACACACACACAGACACACACACACACACACACACACATACACACACACACACAGTGTAAACAATTAACGTATTATCAAATCAGCATCATGTCTTTTACAATAGATATCATATCCTGGGTCCTGATGTTCAGAACAGTTGTTGCTGCAATATTGATTGTAAGTCAAATTTACATGGGGTCTATTTCCTGGAACTGGAGGAAATTTGGTCCATATTCAGTGAATAGACTGCAGATCCTGGTCCAGATCCAGTGAATAGACCGCAAGTCTGGATCTGGATCTAGAGAATAGATATTTCCAGAGCATATATATTTATAATAGTTTAAATAGATTGTGCATTATAATACTGGCCAACCTGAGCTACAATTGGCGTATAAGACACTTGAATATGTATATTAGAGCACTGAGTCAATGGGAGAAATCTCAGCTGAACAAGACTAAGGTTAGTTTCAAGAAATGGGGCCCAGTTTGGTAACCCTATCATCAAAAGGCCAAGTGACTACTATGTCTCTGCCAGTAGGGTATGTTTAAATAGACACTGGATCTGCAGATTAGAGGATCTGTAACCCAGCTGTAGTAATTTACACACAAGATCTAAGTTAACATATAAAGAATTCTCTCAGAAGGGCGACATGGATTTCTCCATACTGCAGATTAATTGATTGAAGGTTTTTTGTCAATGCATTATCTATATGATGCATGTGCCAACTGCATTTGTAACTCAGATTTGGTCAAATAGAATTATTAAAATCTGTGACTATCTGCTTCTAAATCCCAACCCATCTTTCATTTTATTTGGAACCTTAAAAATATGTTCATGTTTTGGTGGATTGGACATTTTGACATATGAGCACAGGTTTTGATATGAAATTTTATGGATACAACCTTTCTGCCCACACCTAGAAGTTTACAAAACATCTGTTTTTCCTCAAATAATTCTTGTCCACATTAAGCACAGATTTCTTATCTGAAAACAAACATAAAACCTTTCTTAAAGGTTATCTGCAATAAGTCATAGAATGTTTAAATGAATCAAATATACTTGTGACACCTGCAACAGGTAAATTATGACGTTGAACCATAAGTACCCAACAGATGCTGTATGTGGCAAAGAAAGCAAGGATTAGGAACATAAAATTGATTACTTTAATGAACCCCACGATGTATTTATGGGAATTCCTTAAGGGCATAATGTGAGTTCTCACCCCGGGTTCGTGTATACAAAATATCTCAAGTCAAAAGTGCAAGCGCACGGACACGTTGTATATGGTTTCGCCATCTCATAGTTTGGCAGGTTGCACTATTCTGCTCATTAAGCAAATAGTTCTATACAATTAGCATTGTGATGACCTAGCATAAGAATGTACGGATCTATCACCAGTAGCTCAGCTGGTACATTGATACGATTTCGAAAATATGTTGGTTTTACGTTGTTATGTAAAACCAATATATTTTCGACGTCGTATCGACATCATATGCCTTGATGTACTGGCTGGGAGAACTGTTATTTAAACATCTCAGTGGAAGAAAAAGCTGAATTAGGGCATGTTTATTTGCTTCCAACAAGAAGAAGGTTAATTTTAATGTTAATCTATGGTTGCAAATTAATTGTTATTGCACAATTTTACTGTTTAATCTTTCGATGGAATATTAAGTATTTCACGCTTATTTCACTTATGAATGCATTGTTATTATATTGGGGGTCTAAGTGGGTCATATCTATTTTTTATGATCTGATATCATTTCCCAGAATTGGACAAGTTCTGGTGGAATCTAACCATGATTACTAGGATTTAAGATGACTAAACTCTTGAGAAAATTTTAATACACCATTAGTACAGATCATATACATGTACTTAAATTTATGTTCTATTCAGAGATATAATATAATTGCTCAACATGTGTTCAGCTGTCCTTGCGTTATAGATCAGGATACATTGTAAAATGTGTTTTTTGGTAATGGGGTTTATTGTTGCTTTATAGAATCTTGTCAGTTTAGGGCAGGAGGAAATCTGCAACATCCGTAGCACTGAATGTTGCAGTAAACCTGCGAGCACCGGCTGGTACTGACAGACCAAGGATGATAACTGTAGTACCACTTTACAGACATTACAATATCGCGTTAGAAATGTAACTTCTGCGCAACATCCAGCATAATTCGCCAATGAGATTATCACCAGAATCTTTAAACCTGATACGTCTAAAAATAGATTTTGTCCCACTAATGGCCACTATTACTAGAAGCCTTTAACTCTCAACTTCTTGTGGAATATACAACAATATATTTAAAAGAGAAAACAAAAGTATTTTTCATTGCTATGGTGGCCATATTGAAAAATCATCTTTGATCATTCACAGAATTACTCGTATGGATTTTTCATTTTTTTTGTGGTGTTTTTAATTTGACATGCAAATGAAAGAAGTAAAAGGCAGAAAGAGTCAAATATTGTTTTAAGCATAATCTTTCATGTTGATGTTATTCAGAAACATTTTATATACCAGTATATTTATGTGAACTATTGGCTATTTAATTTTAAATGGTTAATGCAACATTCTAAGATTGCCTCCAGAAGAAATGAGGTCAAAAAAGCAAATTGCTGTGTGGGGAAAAACATGATTATCTTTACATTCAGTCCACTTTGCCATTGTTTTATTCTGATTAGAAAGTAACACATTGAACAGAATTAATGTAGCCTCTCAATGCTGCATTGAATCCAAAAATTGAATTTTGTTTTCCTATTTGTTTTTCTCCTTCGTGATTTACCCATAAAACTCCTAACTCAATTTTAGCACCATGCTGTTCAATAAATGCAAGATACTCCATTTAGTATTCAATTTGAATCCATATAAATTTTTAACATGACCACAAAAAACCCATCCCATTACTACAAGAAGCCTCTCCAAAGGCCAGGTAGCTATTATGCTTCTTTGTTTAATCCTGTGGAAATGGTTTTGATTAAATAACTATCTTGTGCATCACCTTGTTCAAAGATAGTAATCAATTTAAAATTCCTTTTCAACTAAAAGCATAATTTTTGTTCTTTTGTCATCACTACACCATTATTGAGTTGTAGCATATTTCCTCCAAAGTTGGACTAAGGAGCATTTATCAAAGGCCAGTAACATTTATATATTCAGATCCATTTGCAAATAATAATCTATGTTTTCACCCAAACAAAATTAATCTATTGAAATGAACAAATTTGGGTTTTTATTTTGTTTTACCATAGTAAATCATTCATTGTTCTTTTAAAGTTTGAAATACATTGTTTTTGTTTAATCATATTTTTTTGGCTAATTATATTTGGGAAATGTTTGCATTTTTATAAGAAAAAGATTATTTAGGATTATGCTGTTGATAATTGTACGAAGTTTCAAATTATTATTTAACCATATTGCTGCAGGAAGCAACCAGATAAGCCTTATAGAGAAAGGTCCTTAGGAAATCCAAAACAGAAAAGGTTAATAACAATATAACAATATATACAATACATTTTAATCAAAATTAATAAATATTATATCATTATTTACAATGTTAATTGACATTGTGAAATGTTTTAGAAAATATTTATTCAATATAATTGTGAGTAATTATAGAATGTTACCGTAGTACATTTATCTGTATAGTCAACGTAAATGATATTGTGAGTAATTTTAGCAAAAGCCTATTTTATATAAATGCAAGTAATTATTGAGTACTAGTAACCATCAGCATTTTTGGCCTATCGATTCATCTTAATTGGCATTGTAATCATAATGACGACCTAATTGAGGCTTTTCAATGGTTTCGCCAGTTTTGTTCATTCTCTTACTCCATTTAATTCTGAAATATAGTTCATTGGAAAGGATCAAAGTTAAAAAGTTGTGAGACGTGCGAGTATGCAATTTACAACTTTGAGCGAATCAATCCTCAGAGATGCTAATTTCCAGAACTTTGCTTTCATGAGAACCTGTCTTCTACTCACGATAAGTTGGATTTGTTTTATGCACGTCAGAAATAACGAACATTGTTTTTATAGTGGATGACGAGTTTCCTTGTTACCATGACAATGCTTTGCATGCGCTTTGCACGATGCTGGCTGGTTGCCTAGCAACATATTTATTATCACCGACACCATTGATGCCAGTGTGGATTTTTCACCGTGTGACGACACGAGAATCGATTATACACCATGTGCATGAAGCTGTATTATGATTTCATTTATGCAGGTTGATTTTATTTTATGAAGAGTGATGTCCCTTTGTCGGTATACACTCCTCGACTGTCTGGGAATTTCAAAATGGCTGACCATTGTTCACGTCAAGAATACATATATTATGTGTTCCAAAGATTACGAGTCTTATACCATATTGAATGCATAAAACAAATTCAACAGAATTTTAGATTTTCATTCCTTTTCAAATTGTTTATAATGTTTATTTCCCGACAGGTGAACATTTTTACAATAAACTGAATATGTGTTATTTTGTCCTATAATATTTACGCCATTCCTATTATCATCAACATTAATGTTATCCATGCCCCTATGTTCTCACAAAACCATTTTCTATTTCACATACGTTACCTCATTCTATAGAATCATTATCCAACACGTTCCAATACAAACCTTCCCCAATCCACTTGATATTTACACTTCCTAACACAAAGGAAATACATGTACCAGTAATAGTGTTTCATTAAAAAATCACCAGTAGAATTTAACCCCAACAATATGGTTAAATACACCAATTTGTAAGCAGATATTAAGTAATAAAGATACAGTAGTAAATAGCCTAAGCATAGCTTATTGAACTTATTTTATTAAAAACCTGTATTGAATCATAAACCATGTTAGTGTAAATATATAATTGTGATCAGTGATTATTGTCAAGCTGAGGTAGAATTTGTTACATTCAGCAAAATAAAATAAAACCATGGATATGTTTGAAAAATGTTACACTAATCCTATTCTAAATCTTTCTTGACTTTCTTGACATATTATTGTCTATCATTTAGGGAGTATCATAACATAAGAACATCAATTATTGATAAATTTCAGACTTTTCTATGTTTATGCTCACAAGGTTATAAAACAGTTTTCAAATCCTTTATGTGCATTTCAAGTCGTCAGGTGGAATACGTTGAATTTGAATGTTATTATATTTGTTTCAGAATCATTTTATGTTTCTGTTAATAAATAAATGTACCTGTTTGTAACATATTCAATATTATAACCATGATCAAAATATGTAAAATTATCATTTCAATGTTTGCAAGCATTCAAAAGTCATGCCAAGTCACATTGATGGATCTGCGATATGATGGATCTGCGATATGAATGAATTGCATTGCGCTATTAACTCTCTCGCTGCTAGATTAGACACAGGGACACCACTTTAGGGCATCTCTGGTTGCCTTCAGCGTGGAGAGGGTTAATGGAACAACCAGTAGCACTACCATTGGTAGATCGCACAAAGTTAAATGGATAGCAACTTTTCATTCTCTTTGATTTAGTAAATAGTACAAAATATGCTGAATCAGATGGCGCAATCATAGGGAGATAGTGCTGTGCTATCTATAGATCCATGGCACTGACTAATTAATTGCCTTTTTTTTTATACCCTTTACTAAACAAAAAAAGTCAAATGCTTGCAATTCATTGAACATTGATGATCTGCGCATAGCGCCAACGGTATAGATAACGCAGATCCACCAATAGAGCATGATATACAGGTGCTCAAATGTTGCCTAATCTGGTAATGAAACTTGAAAGACACAAGCTATATCTGTATTTAAATTTGAACAAGCAATTTCTCAGCATTCAGGTGATCCATACACTTTTCTGAATACTAGTATTGATTTAAATGAAAGTAAACATGTTGCTTATATCGGCAACTCCCACATTCCTGTTGTTGGTGTAAGGGAGGTAATCTTCTTAAGGAGATCTCAGGACATTCCTATTAATATTTAGGTCTGTTCAATCTAGAGTAATTAATTATTTATTTATTTAATATTGTCAACATGTTGTGACAAGCATTAAATTAATTTATTAATTTTCTTTACCAATATATGATTAGTTTTTTAAATGTCTTTTTTTTTTTATTGCTAGCTGGATTGTCATTATTACTTTCTCCACAGGAATCAAGTTGGAAAAAATCTCATAACAGGATGGAGTTTGTTGCTGACACATTATTTCAAAATTGTTAAATGTTGTTCTTCGTGTGTTTCAGAGCTATAGAGTACGGTGTAGACACAGAGAACCTGAGTATATCTGCAATACGAACTATACGTGTTCTTCGTCCACTCAGAGCCATCAACAGAATCCCAAGTGAGTTTGACTTCTATTATTATCATTACCGTAATTACTCTAATAATCCAAAAAGGAAAAAGATATATTTGTAGCTGTCTGAATTATTAGAAAAAGATGAAAATTGAAAATGATCCGTGTTCGTATAATTGGGGACAATCAAATTAAAGAATAAAATATGGTTGTAATTGAAATGGTAAACAAATAAAGGATTTAAAGAAATTGTCATGTTCGCATTTTTAGGTGTTCGAATTATTAGAGTTATTATTATTATTATTATTATTAGTATTATTATTATTATTATTATTATATACAGGATAAAGGGCTTATGGTGGTCAGTGTATGGCAGTTGATAAAGTGTTGGACTACATTCCTGATCTAGTTTTTGTCTTCCAAGTTAACAGATTTCAATGAAGCAATAAATGCAAGCTACATTCATTTGTGATATATATCGTCAATTTTATATCACCAAGATCCCTTTTGTCAATCCACATTAGAGGGAATTCAGTCTAGCTGTTAGATTAGAGCTACTTTCCATTTTTTCAAATGAAATAAAAAAAATTGTATAACTATCAAATGTTGGGGAAATTACATCAGTAAATAGCAACTACTTGGTGGACAAATCAAATGTAAGTAGTCTCAGATAGAAATTTGTTTGTCCATTATTTAGGTCAACCATCTGTGATTGTATGCTTTTAAAGGCCAAACAATTGGAGGCTTTTTATAAAAACCAGTCATACCCCATTATAATGGTCTCTGTTATAATGGTTTATCCACTTACCGGTATTGGTCAAATTTTAATCAATACAGATTTCCTACATTACATTAACTCAATGAATGATTGATCCAATGATCTGATTGTTTTGCTTATCAGTCAGATTTTAGGGAAAACAGAAAGTCCGGTATAATAGGGTCTGACACAATATGGGGATTGTGGAAGTCAGGGTATCCGGTCACGAAGCTCTCTTATCCACTAAGAGACCATAGTGCTCTCTTTGCTGAAAGCTAATACACTGCTAAGAGAGCTTTGTAAAAAGGATATTACACCCAGGTTACTGCAGTTAAATAGAGTGTCAGACTAGCCCTGATAGTCTGAGATCAAATCTTAGTTATTAATCTTCTTATAATCAACAACAGAATCCCAAGTAAGTTAGTGGGTCTGTGAAGATCATGGTAGGCTAGCTGATAGAGTGTTGGACTACAATCCTGGTGGGTTTTCAAATTTGGGTATCTTCTCTGTGTTTGCTGGGTTTTTTTTACATTCGACAAAGATTGGGAAGTTTTAGGTGTATTTGTGTACAGTTATCACCATTGTTTTATCTGTCCTAGATTGTGAGTTCAGTCATAGTGTAGTTTTTAATGGGTTCTCTTCGAAGCATCAACAGAACAGGTGTTGTAATGGTGAAAGAATGAAAGATTGAAAATTACAACAACAATTATAACTCTCAGGAATGAGAATTCTCATCAGAATCAAGTAATATCTTCATCTTATGACTTCTTGTGTGGTCCTAGAACAGGCATGTTCCCTAGTTGGCTGACTCCCAGCTTCTTAATTTTCTTCTTAAAGATAATTTCATCTCTGCTTATTATTATTTCCAATCACAATTCTATTTGAAAGATTCCTAAATAATTTCTTGATGTCTGATACCATTCTTATAACTTTGGGCGTCGTATTTAAAACACTTGACCTACCAGATGACTAACTGCATGTTGAAACACAGGACTTTGAATAATTATAATAAAATAGTATACCATCTATCTATATTGTAATACTTAAAGGAGTGCAAGCAAGCCTGTACGCTAGCGTTACAAAAATGGCCATTGCGACGTACTGGAGTTTGCTTTGGGCACACACCTAACCACATTAGGTAGTTCCTACACTA
>JAUTBQ010168176.1:0-11996 GCA_032361185.1 Lepetodrilus ovalis | reverse complement strand
ATAATGTATAAAACTGTCATGAGTCATATAATTTCATTTGTGGAACACTAGCAATATCAGTAACGTATGTGACCACCAGCTACATCTTAAACACGCCGTTAAACGTCACCGCATCGACGTCGCATGACGTTTGGTATTCTTTGCCAGACTTTCCTAACAGACAGTTCCATCTGTTGAATATGATGTAGGGGTTGTTGGCAACATCTAACGTGTATATCCAGGTGGTCCCATAAATGACCTAATGTATTCATATCCGGTAAAGATAACTCTTTGCCAACTTCGGACTTGTCACTGTCACCGCCTATGGGTGAGATATTCCCGCTGCGACGTAAAGCAATAATTCAATCAATCAAAACTTGCCACCGACGAACTTGACGTGCCAACCGCGCAGAACGTCGATGTTGTGAGGTTAAGGCCATGCAGCGGAAGGGACGTTATTCTCGGATTGCTGCAGCCCGTTGACGCTGACGTCACTAATATGTTTTGGAGGTGATGTAGCGAACTTCCGGCGAGGTTGTGACACGATCTGCCATTTTGTTAAAAAAAAACATCATGGAAGTTATCTATTCCACAAAACAAAAACTAAAATCTACATATGTACAGTGTCATGCTCAGTCGCCTATGTTCTGCTTTAAACACACTTGTGTATAGATGATTACACGTATGTTCAGATGAGAACACCATAAGCATAGTAAACGGAACATGTTATGATCTGAACGCGTCAAGCATTCTGATATTTACAGTGTATGTTATCGCCAGAATCTGTATACCGGGTACGACTAAAAATAGAATCTGACCTACATAGGCGCATTATAGAGTAGTGTGAGGATGCTTTTGAGTATATTATTATTATTATTATTATTATTATTGTTAGAGCGTCGTCCCGGCGTGAGGAAGGTCGCGGGTTCGATCCCGTCGCGTCATACCAAAATACGTTAAAAGAGGGTACTTGTTGTTCCCATACTTGGCGCTCAGCATTAGACAAAGCAAGGACTGGCCAGCTCGGAGTCTGTATACTGTATCTGAGTAGGGTATCTTTGTTCTATCTGCGGCATTATATTCTAAGTGAACTAGCACTATAAAAACTGGTGGAAATCCAGACTAGTCAAGCAGTACATATGCATGCAAGTCATGATATTAGTGAAATAATCTAGAAAGTGACTTTAAACCCCAAATCAATCAGTCAAAAATCTAAACTCGTCAGTGTTGATTACAGACATCCCATAGGCCAAGTGTAGGGATACATCCTTCGCCAGTAGAAGCAATATTAAATTAAAAGTAATTCAAATTTACTAAATCAAATCATGCGTATTATTCGTTTTCTGGATTCTGGCACCAGCGATGTTCCATTGAAGGGAACCCTATATACATAGAGAACATTTTCCTAACACCTGAAGAAATCAATTTTACTCAGATTACTACTACCAAGAAACCCCAAGTCATGAACAGCTGGGAAAATTCCTTTAATAATTACCTATTGCAGATCAACATTTCAGTTTGAAAATGACAGACATTTAATGCATTACTATTAGAATACACCGAAACACCAGACACACTGGCTCCCAAGTTAATACAAGAGTCAAATATCGCTCATAGTCCGTCATCTGGTAAATATTTATTCAAAGAACATAGAAGGCACAGTATTGATAGTCTATAAGAAGTAGTACGTATTTGTGTATTCATGATATTCCACTCTGATTAGATTATATATTGGCAGACTCCCTCGAGTGCAGTAACCAACGTTGAAAAGAAAACATCCGTCAAAATATGTATCTGGATTAATTTATTACTATTTTATATGGCATAGTTTTACCAGTGGGATTCAATAAACATAATGTCCAAAAGAATGTCCCTAAACATGTACATAAGAATGTCCATATGAAATAAGAACAGGTCCAATGATACAGCGCAATTGGTCGGGGAAAGGCATTGAACAGAGTCAACCATCTCAAACTTACTTATAAACTTCATATTGCATCATATACGTAATTTAACCATTTATCTAGCTATTGCATAATACGAATACTTTTAACTAATCACATATAGTTCATTAATTAAATGTTTAATCGTCGCAAATGGGTGAAAGATTCCCGCAGCGACGTTAAACTCCATAATCAGTGATCACTCACTCACTCACCACGTTGGTGCAGATGCGGTACTGACTTTACACTTGACCTAGTTTCAGTACAAGACATTGAAGACACCTCCGCAATTAGCTGGGGAGTGGAAAGAGTAGGCCTACTACCATTCGTTGTATTACAGCAAGTGCAGATTGCTATCTCTCTCCACAGATGTTTATGCCATATTATTGAATTTACTATACCGACCACTTGACGTCTCTGAAAGCCTATTGATGCCGTTAGTTATTTGAGTTCAAGTATGGCAGACGTCGTATCTGAGGAACAACCTGTTGCTGTATTGCAATCATTGCGTCCTCAACGTAAGTCTAAAGGATGCTCAGACTATTGAATCGATAACCGGTATTCTAGACCCATCTGATATTATTACTTTTATCATTGGTGTTGATATTATTTTATTGGTGTTGATACTAATATGATTGTTGGTTAATCGATAGGCCACCAAACATTTGACCTGAAAGCAATATGAGAAGTGGTGAGAACTAACTGAAACATAACCTAAAATCGTTTGTGAGGCCTATTTATTTTATTAAGTTTGTTTTATACATATAAGCAATATTGTAATGGAAATCTCGCATTTTCTTCGAATGAGTTTATGTCCGTCTTTATTAATTACAATTTATATGATTCGCCATTGCGTCTGTAACTGTTCCACACACACTCACAGAGATAATTATATTTTAAAATAAGTTCAACAAAAGTATCCATGCCAGCTTACGTTATTTTATACAATTGTCATCAATCATTGTATCTATAAACTGTAACAGCAGTGTTCATATCAATGCTATGTTACAATTAAATTCACACTTCACTGAACAATAATAGATGTATGGCTTGACGTTGAATCAGCGATCCAACCGTCGTTTCCAAAGTAGGAACAGCTGTTCCAGCAACCCCCCGCCCCCGGCCCTCACTTCGGTACATAGACAAAACAGTGGGGTGTTCAATATCGAAAAACATTCACGCACCAGCTTCAGCCATATTTACCTAGCAGGGGTCACGCCTGTGCTTCACGAATGGGTCGTCCTGTAGTCCGAGACTAACTTAGGCCCTGCGCCATGTTGTAGGAGGAAGAGACATCAGCCTCCTCTTACAACGGCAGTAATGGTACAACTCGTTCGTAAAAGAGCAAACTGGTCTTTTCTTAATACATTCGTGAACACTGCTCTTTTCGAAATAAATATGTTATGCCAGTTTGAAGAGTTGTCTGCCCTTTTGAGGCTTCATGATCACTTTCACTTTAAGTTATACTGGTAATGAAGGCAGCATGCCAATCAGTGACCGAATGAGTAACATCAATAATTTCCTTTCATTAAGTTCAGACAATTATACAAATATCCATGTTTCTTGTGGCTTGTGAATGTATGCGTAACGTATTATACACATTTAGACGTAAACACATATTGAAATACATACATTATGCATGTAAATTAATGTTCTGTTGTTTCCTCACATAACGTGATATAGTTGAGGAACTATATTTTAAGATTTCTCAAATGCGAACGATTGCTATATAGCCTATATTGTATTTGCTATATATCTGAGTGTACTTATTCTCAGCGACCAGTCAAGACTGATGATGATTTCATTGCGTGCATTGATTCCTATTGAGCGGTTTGTACCATTGTAGCCGACAGGCGTCACTTCCATCTGTTCCTGCCAGGACCTATGTGTTTACCCTCTGCGTGGAGGACAGTGAGGACTTTCTGAAAGTGTTTAGTACACAGCTAAGACAGCCTCAGTCCTCAGTCAGCTGTTCAATAGCAACACGTGCTCTCTGTTCTCCGCGTTCAAACTTTCGTATCGGAAATATGATCGTTGCGTGACCTCTTTATTATTAAGATGAAACAGAAGAAACGTTTTCAAATGCCATGAATAAAAAAAACAATAATAATAATAATAATAATAATAATAGTAATGGCCAGTTCTAAAGCGCATTATTCGACACCTTTGACAGCGTGCTCAAAGTATATACAATATCAACGTATGTATATTTACTGTTGCTGCTATTATTATTAGTATTACTATTATTATTATTATTATTATTATTACTATTATTGTTATCATCATCATTATTATTATTATCGTTTAAATACTATTAACTAAACATTTATAGTCGTATACCTGGTTCATCCCGTAATGTTTGAATACCAAGAAGTATTTTCACTCGAAAAGTATAGTTAATAGTTTTAATATATTTTGTAACACAATTCAATTGTTTCATCTTGAGAGATCTCACCGAGCGATATCTACATTCATGGAGAGCACCATCATCATTCACCGCGTCTTGTTCAGATGTTCATAACATGAGAGCAGACTCGAGGTCCGCTTGATCTGTAATCCCAGAAACTGTGTCAATCGATAATATTTAGCTCTGATTTTGGCGTGTTATTACCAGAACATAAAGGGAATGTGCACCAGTAGCAGACTAACTTAATAATATGTATTTATCGTACGGAATGTATAAGAACTGCCCACGATATGTCTGTGCACCCTGTGTAACCCTGTGTAACTCTAGTGAATGTTGCTTGTTCAAATAACTATTATTTTAGGTAGCTGCTAAATGTTGTCTACAATTTCGCTATCACCTAATGACGATTTTAAAACAATGTGTTCTTCAATGTTTTCATAATTGTTTAGTCATCTATTTCTAATAGTGATGTATTCCTATAATGGGTAAAAAATATAATAGGCACATGAAAAATAATTTAATTTTACATTCATGTTATGATATTGTTATTGATAATTAGTGGTTGCTCTTATATTGGGGATCATACACGTAATATTATTAGGACGAACTATCTATCTATCTGTGAGTTTGTTTACTTTGATTGATTGCTACAGTTGAGGTATTATTAAGTCATGAAAACCAAACCAGCGGAATGACGATTGTAGAATTGACGGTAATCTTCAGTGTACAAGTATTCGTATTGAATGCTTCCTTCCCAGCGAGGTTAGACTGTGGCAGCATATTGCCCCACGTGGCCGCGCGAGACTGCTCACCTCTCCTGTGTAATATAGCGCGTACTGTACGCCGGCTGCTCCCAGCTCTGTTTTCCTTGAAGCCAGATTCCAGACAATACTCTGGCACCTCTACGCGGACACGCGCGGTCCAAGTCTGAATCAACATAAAATAGATACACATATCTCCGAGTCTCGTTACCAGAGCTAAACAGTTCACATCCAGTTAACTGACTCTGATCCTGGCAAGCACGTGCTGTCATGGGAACTATAAACTTTACAGGAAGTTCGTTGGCGCATGCGTACTAGGTTGCTTGACATACAGAACAACAACCGACCTTAAAACCTGTGGTATGGGATTATGGTGACTTGGCTGTGTACGTAGGAAGGGAGATGGTGCACTATGCAGGTCGGAAGTCCAGGAGTACTAGTGGCGATCATTGCTGTCATCGTACGAATGGTTCCGTGTATGGTTCACGATGAGAGAGGTAAGGCGACTTCACCTACATTTTCATTCCGTCTCTTTCTCCCCTCACCATTGATTCCTGTTATCACGGTAATCAGGCTTCTCTCTCTCGGCTTTCCTCGTCAGACCCACTGCAGCTGGCCCTGTACAGGAGATTCCCCATCTCCTGACGCCTGCGTCCCTGCCCTCTGTCTGTGACCTTACTTCTGTGTACAGAGGGGCCACCTCCTGCCACCCTCGGCCACCTCATGACCCTCTGTGTACACCTCCCACCATTTCAGTCAGTGCCGGGATAACTTGTCGTACTTTCACTGTTTGTTGCAGCACAGTAAACACTAGCGGTTATATGCAGGTTCCTCTGAGATCGATGGTAGCCCTCCACAGGGCCGGGGAGTCCCACGGTACGATACAGTTTCAAGCCGAGAGGGAAACTATTATTGTCGTGAATAGGTTAGCTGATTCCTGTACAGACATCTTCACGCCCATTCAAACTCCCCTGCTCAGTATTAATGCAGTGTCTATACTGAACCCAAACTGAACAAAGCTTTAAGTCGTATGTATATGAATGTAATCTCGCACTCGAACCCTTTCACATGAGTCCATGGAACAAAACTTGGCTTGTTCGACATACCCAACTACAGTTACTAGCCGATATTGTGGCATATATTTTCACACCGATTGTAGAACGATAGGTTTGCTTGTATGAAATAAAAACATGTGTTGTTGATTCATTTGAGCTGAAATGATCATTCTAATCAATTTATTAATATCAAAACAGATATATTTGTATTTTATTTATAGACATCACCTATCATTATTTACTACGTAGATTGCATCTATTGGTATACAGAGATTGAAGAGGTCAACCTCTGTATCGTGATATAAGCGATCCTCTTCATTCCTTAAATGAGACAATAAATACAATTCTACCGCCAGTTCCCAGCCACTGTTCATGTACAGCTTAACTGGGCTGACTATATATACCTGGTGAAATAGCGGAAGAGAAACACAGACTGTATAAGATATGAACTATATGATAGTCTGTCTAATGAGTTATGGGGTAACGAGAGTTGTAACATACTTGACACTGTAACATGACAGTCCTTACCAGTGGGTCTTGCTCCTACCCTGGTAGGGTTAAACTATCCTCATTGACATATAGATTTCTCTGTAAATACAGCAACGCAGAGAAGAGAGTATGTACTGTAATTACAAGGTCATTAGAGTGTTTTGCAAGGTAAATACTGAACGAAATCAACTATCTGAAGTAGCCCTATAGCCAGTAATTGAATGTATGTATATTTATAATTGAAAGCGAGATGTTTAGATAGTCAAATTGATATTTGCGGTGAGATGAGTGCATGTATTCGTAAAACTCGCTTTCACTCATAAACCCTCTTTCTCCTACATTTCCTTCATTCGTCATCTCTCCTGCCTCCCTATCCCGTTCTCTGCCTCTCTCTCTCCCTCTCTCTCTCCCTATCTCTCTCTCTCTCTCTCCTAAATGTTCGATGGTCATACTTTTCATAAATTACCTCGAGCTAGTGCCCATGCACACCAGGATTAGGTAATGTGAGTACACTGTCTGAAGTCAGACCACCTGTCTACTGTTCTGACTACCGGTACTGGTAGTGTTGTAATTGTTACGTTGTCGTCGACCGGCTTTGTTGTAGGTGTTTATGAACGTCTCCGGCGTGCATTGAATTGCGTGAGTGTTTCTGTAATGTCAGACATACTCTCGTCGATGCTGGAAGCATTTAGGATTGTGGCGGAATATTGTATTCTGTGTCTTGTTTATAGATAGCTTGATGCCCACACTTGCCCCATGCCAAGGCTATCGTGCTCTTGCATGCCCCGTTTCCAAGACGTTATGTCCTTGCATTTCCGCTGTGGATGACGTGGAGACATCTGGTGTGGTGTGTGTCATTAACTGGGCCCTCGAATGGGTTTGTGGCTAATGATGAAATGCTCTTGCACTTTCGTTTCCGATGACGTGATACTCTTGCATGTACCGTGTCCAGGACGTGATGTTCTTGTGTGTAAAATTAAGAGGTTCTTCTCGTACCCTTACATGTTCAGTTTCGATGGCATGATGCTCTGGAATGTCCCACGCCAAGGACACAGCTTGTAGAGCGATCAACCACGTGACCTAAATCATCGTTGGAAGTGAAAGGTGTATATAGAGTCTCAACATATGAGTATGTACAACATTCAGACAACTGTCGTCGGCACTGTATATGCTCCCGTAAGAGTTGGTTAACATATTACATATACATTCAGTGCTTACATTCTTTAATTCCAAGTCAATAAATCGCCACTTTAAAGCCATTAAGGGTAAATGTCTACTGATATATCGACATAGCCGTACATAATAGTAAAGTAAGTAGTTATTGAATATCTGAAGGGCTTAGCAAAACAATTCCCACACAAGTAGAAGTGTATTGACGGTGTTAGTTCACGTGGTTATAGCTTGAGGAAGCAAGAACGTCAACACGATATGAGCTGCCTCGACTATCAGCGCGTTTCTCTGGTGGTACAATTATGTCGCATCTGCTATGACATATGGGCTCTATAGCTAACTATTACCCTTGTTGATGGATTGTTAATCGATATGCGACATCCTTCTTATTGGGCGGAGCAGGTTAGATACCGATGACACCGGCCTCCCAGAGCTACCAGCAGACACAGTGGCAGAGACAGCGTCTATCTTGTCTGTACCAGGCACGTGGACCATGCAGCTGTACTATGTAGATCTGTAGGCGGTCATCTCACATTGTCAATAGTCATTGATCGTCATGCATTGAAAGTTTTATGTATTATCGTGATTTAATAAAAGACATTAATATTGACGGTTCTTTTCGTTAGATATGCAGTGCATTGTTTCATTGTTTATGTTATATCAATAGATATTTTACTAATCTATTTGTCAACTATTGACATTGATACTGCTCGTATACCTGTCACATAGCTATTCATATCACATATGATCTAGTGGTGGGAGGTTAGAGGTGGTAGTAGTTTGTGTTGCCTGTTGCAAGACACACACTGTACGTGTCATTAATGTCACAGTGTCTGACTTCTAGAATATCGATTGTCTCAGAGGGATAAATCAATCATTTGGATATAACAGTGATTGGTAATATATTTATATGGAAGGAGCCATTGAAATTACCTTTTCATGGACATTTCTAGACTTTCGTAACTGATCTAAGAGGATATTTTAGTATTTGGGTTAGAACAAGACTTAGTGTAACAAGATTATATGTTTTCACCTGAACGATGAACGACTGGCCACGATGTGGTGTGTGGTGTACTCGTGTGTGGTGTACTCGTGTGTGGTGTACTGTGGTGCAGTATGATGAGGACCACACGGGTATCGTGTCTGGTTGTCTATAGATTCAGAAGATGAACCTGCTTATGTTTAACCCCTAACACGAAAGCTACAGCTATCTAGGTATATGGCTAAATGAAAGTATGGACATGCATAAAACTGTGCGCGAGTAATGTAAATCAGCAGGTAGAGCCCTCTCAGCCCTCTATGCCAAGTTCAGAGGTCATGCAGGTCTCTCATATGAAGTGTATACAAAACTTTATAAGACTCTAGTTGAACCTGTGCTTTTTTACGGAGCAGGAATATGGGGCTTAAATTTATACAGAGAAGTTCAGGTTATTCAAAATAAAGCATGTAGATATTTTCTCGGCGTAGGAAAGAATACCTCGAGTGTAGCAACTCGCGGCGATATGGGCTGGAAATCAGAAAACAGAAGTGGTACGTCTCTATTTACGAATAGAAAACATGACAGACGGCAGACTTGTAAAAAGGATACATCATTGTTCACTAACTGTTAATAAATCGTGGGACACAAAAGTATTGAAATTATTAAAAACATGGGATGTAGCATGGTTAATAGACATAGACTGGTCCACTAAGAGAAAACTGACATTTATAGATGAATTATTGACAAGCATTGACCAACGGGAATGAATGAGCGATTTGTGGAACGACAATAATAAACCGAATGGAAACAAGCTAAGAACGTATAGAACTTTTAAATTTAATAACTCTGTTAGCAATTATGTGAAATATATCAAAAGAAGAGATCATCGCAGTATATTCGCCAAATTTAGATGTGGATCATTACCCCTAGCAATTGAGACGGGAAGATACTCCAAGCCGAAGACTCCCCTTGAATCTAGAACTTGTACATATTGTTTTAACCCTCAAAGCGAACCAGTCGAAGACGAACTACATTTTCTAATCGAATGTGAGTTTTACTCTGATATTAGATTTAAATTATTTGAAGAAGCCAATGTGATAAATACTAATTTTATGAATCTTGATAGCTGTGATAAATTAATATATGTAATGAACTGTTGTAAATTGCTACCAATTCTTAATACTTCGATTTTTAAAATGTACAAACGAAGACTTTTATGTAAATTTTAAAAGCAACCACAAATGTATATATCAGTATTTAATAGTGTCTAATAAGCCAATTGTGGCTGGGCATATGCAATAATATGCAATGTTATTATGCAGTATCAAATGTAATATGTATGTGCTAGACACTCTAATAAACTATTTTTACTTTACTTTACTTACTTTACTGTATTCTAAATAAATATATGACACATGAGATTAGCAATGAGAGTACCTTTACAGTACGGAAATTTGCTGAGCCAGTTCAGTGCATAACAAATATATTCTGTTAAGTACTTTGTTACTTGTTTGACACCGCGGAATGTCAGCTCTAGATAGCGAGGATTATTTTATTATTTATAACAAGTGGATACATTAACTCTTTAAGATTGATTATTCTCTTTGACTATTATGTCTTTTTGATGGAATTTTGCACATTTGTTTATACAAGAATGAAACTACCGGGTATCATGGTCATGATAAATGTTTTCATATGTAAGTGAATGCATTTTGTAGTAAACATAACTTTTCACATGGCGGTGTTTATTCGTCATGAAACTTATATATAATTAACGGAAATCTCGAAATGTTTGTACCTGATGTGTCCCCCTTATTTTGCAATAAAGACTGCATATCAAATGCGTTCATCGAGGACTATTACGCCAGTTATCTGTACTTGAAGAACATGATATAACGAATAAATTGCCCATAATATTATATCAAAATGTGACAATTTGGTAAGGTAAATTTGAAACAGTATCATTCTATGAAATAAGAATAAACTAACACATTACTTCAGTTCCAAATGTGCAGGCTATTGGTATGATTTCAACAGAAACATCAACATCATATACGTTTGCTGTATATTTCAACAAGACAAAAAGTGTGTTTTCTCGAATTTGGAAGATACACCGCCCCTCCCCATACAGATCAAAAACGTAGATGCGCATTTTAAAACTCTAAGAGAGGAAGGGCATAATAGTCCATGAAGAAGATATGCAGTCGTTATTGCAAGACATGGGGGACACATCAGTTACACACATTTTTAGATTCCCGTTAATTATATAAGTTGCATGACGAATAAACATAAGCATCGACTAAACAAAATGCTTTCACTTATTTGTTCTTTCAGTATATTAAATTCTGTCACATGACTAATATTATACGCTACGATATATTTCAAAATAACATACCTCTCAGCAATACAATCTTTGGAGAGGTGGTTACAGTGGTCTTCAAGACTGTCTGACATACATATCTATGCGTATTGACGTAACTAGTACATGTAAATAACGTTGTTCATATGAATAATGGCCATTCCATGTGTCATGAACGCCCCTCCGATAAATAATAAGCATGCGTTACCTTATTTGTTCTTTCAGTATATTTAAATTCTGTCACAATACTAATATTATACGCTTTGATATATTTCAAAATAGCATACCCCTCAGCAATACAATCTTTGGAGAGATGGTTACAGTGGTTTTCAAGACTGTCTGACATACGTACCTATGCGTATTGACATAAATAGTACATGTAAATAAAGTCAATTCCAAATGAATGGGTATGGATTTCAATGGTATACATTTTATAAGCTATTGTAATCAAGTCAATGTATTTTCCACGGTCAACTACAATATTTCTTTGATTAACAATAGTATGTATAAAGAAGTGGCAATATATGTATTCGTATTCACGGTATGAGATCGCACTGTTAGTACTAATTATAGAACGTTTACAAAGTTTATAATATACTTTCCCACTCAGTCTGCTTTAAAAATGTACGGGTTGATTCGAAAAGGGCAAGGCGTTCTTGTAGGGAGTACTTTTCAATAGAATAATAGTCTGATATTGCGGATTTCTTCCTGCTCTCAATTGATCAGCAAAATAGTCTTGAAAATGCCAACAAACACCAATTTAGATAATAATTGGTTGTTAAATTGGCATTTTAAAAGTAATTTTATACTGCATTATAACTTGTTAAATTTGGATTGTGGTAATAAATTGAATA